>JAASAY010000419.1:0-48699 GCA_014822085.1 Fusarium stilboides | reverse complement strand
GGGGGGGAGAAAGAAGGAGAAAGGGGGGGGTGTGGGGGTATGAGAGCTGTATTTATTCTATGGGGATGCCATCCCCATCTTCAGGGTAGAGTCACTCCCCAGCCATTCACAATTCGTTGATGGAGTCTAACGCCGCGGGGTTCAAGGATGAGGCAGCCAGCCTCTGCAGCCAGGATCTATTCAAAAGATCTTGATAGGTTGAAGAATTCATTTTCAAGAGCCTGGTCATCATGAAGCCTGAACTTTTGTTGCGTTAGACTGATATCAGATGCTACAATTGTCAGGCTTGCATTTGAAGGCCTCCAATGCCAACACTCACTTTACGATCTATGAATATGATCCCTGCAGTTGTCGATAATTTCCAGATATCAATGCCCGACTCACCGTCATATTTAGCTTTCCCCGGCATTTATTCCTAGTCGTCACTTGCACCGCCATAGTGTAAACCTGTCTCGTCTCGTTTCAACACCAATCACCACACCTGTATAATCGCCACTCCAGCCCCTCTCAGCGTAACAGTGCAATGGCACTCGAGAGAATGCCTGTCGTGGTGCCTCACCAACTCATCATTATGGTACCCAATAGTCAGGCCCTGTGAAGACGCTACCGAGCCATTTCAACTGTGCAATAAGATCCTAGCTTTTGATTGGTGATTTCTTTCCAACATGGCTGGTCGACCTGCATTCAAGGTGGTGTCGTCAAGTCCCTGTCGCACGCTGCTTCACGCCGCCACAATGTTCCAGGTGCATCTTGCACGCTTGCACAACCGAGACAATTATAAAACCCCGACCATCGGTCACAGATCGTTGCGCCGTCATTTTCGAGCTTGAGTGACTCAATTCATAGGTGCTACTTCGGCCGAATAAGGCAACCAAGATCTTAGGGACAATTGTCACTTAACGTTCTGCAGCAGCGTTATTGTTCTAAAAATGAGGTCAATTTTAGGTATCGGAAGGATTATCAACCAGATGCGCCAAGCACAACTTTGTCCCAGCCAGGTTTATCAGTCTAATTCGCAACAAGTCAACATCCATCAGTCGATCTCCACCAGTGCAACAATTCAGTCCCAGCAATTTACCGCCGATGCTTATACAACCCCGACACCTATCACCATGCCCAGTTTCTCCCCCTTCAAGAGTCGAGGGCCGCCTGTGCGGCAGCAACGGCGCGTGCCTCGGCAGTTGATCGTGTCATATTCTCCCGGGAAGAAATAAGACCTTGCATCAGGATGTACACTAGCTCAACTGTCAGCTATGAAACACCTGCAATCTAGCACAAACTTACTAATGGGTGTTAAAAACACAAAGCCAATCGAGTAGAGGGTAACCGCCTCATCAGAACCAACTTCGAACTTGTCAAGCCAGAAGAAGGGGAAGAAGTCGGTCACGAGGTGGCCAAAGGCGGCCCATCCCAGGTAGGCAGCAGCAAAGAACATGATGCCAAGCAGATGCAGCCCGATGGTCTAAGCAGCGTCTGTTAGCAAAGAACTCTAGGTATGGGCGATCAAAGACTTACGTAGGGACGTCGGATACAGTTGAGGATAACGATTTCGATCACCATGATGGCCGAACCGAACGTATACAAGGCCAGGATGATAAAGGCCCGGAACCACCCCTCACCAAAGATGTCAGTGACTGCATCACGGTTAGTAATTGAACACAAGGCGGCAAAGCACGATCAATGGGAGTTTCATACATGGAGCATCCGGGGCTGGCTCGGCGGCGTATCCGGCCCAGACGACCGAAGTACTGTTGGGGGCTTGGTTGAGTTCCGGCTGGGGTTCGCCATATGCGCCGTCAGTCTTGTGGTTGCGAGTGACGAAGAAGTAGACGGTCGTATTGGTAAAAGCGAACACAGCAGCGATGGTGTAGAACATTGTGAAGTAGAACTGCTTGCGGAGGCTACCCATGTGCTTGGGAAGGGACATGTGCTTGATGAGCCATCCTTCAATGCCGCCCATATGTCGATCGTGATGATGGGGGTAGTACAAGTGAGTGAACGTCCAGGACTGTGGTATTGTTAGTTGGTTTTTGGAGAGGGGTTGGGTACAAATACTTACAAAGGCCTTGAGCTCGTACAAAAAGATCAAGAAGAAACTGAGGTTGGCAAAGTCGAAGATGATGCGCCATTTAGAATATTGACTGATCTCGTTGAACTCGAAAACGAGGACCAGGATCCCGACGGCAATGACAAATGCCAAAACCAGCCCACGCAAAATGACGAGGATGTTTTGCGGGATGCAAGGCCAAGGAGAGTGACATGCTCGGAGGAAGGCAGGCTGTTGTATAGCCAAGTCAGTCAAGCAAACACTGCGAGTGTCATGGTCTAAACTTACATGATCCTGCATAGCGTTGGGAGCTGGTAAGCCATCAGCGTTCTGGAGAAGAGGAGCTGAGTCCATCGTGCAGGCTCAACGGCGGGCTGTATGGCGGGCTGCACGGCGAACTGCAGCTGCACGGCAAGCTTTGATGGGAGACTGGCGGGAGAGGAAGATCCAGATACCAAGCAAATACAATCCGATAAAACCAAAGGTCGAAGCGGCGACGATGATCGAAAAGGCAATTGGAGTCATACCAAAATACTTATAAAATCAGATGTCGTAAAGGTGAAGCTGATGAAGACAAAGATACAAGATGATGAAGTTTGGAGGTTGGAGGTTGGAGGTTGGAGGAGGAGAAAACAAGAGGGCGAGACAATGATGGATAAGGTAGAGAGCGCACGGTGACCTTAGAAGAGAAGGTGCAGGCAGGTTAACGCTGAGGCAGGAGCTCGCCCCAAATATGTGTTGCGTTCATGGTAAGAACAGAAGGCGCTTGGTTGAGGCAAGAGGTGGTGTTAAGAAGGTGAGAAGTAGGTATCGTGTCGCCTTCACGTGTTAAAGCCTAAGACTTATGAAGAGTTCAGCATTATGTAGGTATCATTTGTGTCGTTCGAGTAATTTGACTCGACGCATCGCCTGCTATTTCTATTGTACACACATCAATCATTCAACTCCATTGAAATCATTTACTCGTTCTTGTGAGCAATGCTGGCATGGCCTTCCTTCTCCATGCCTTGGCAGCCGGTGAGCTTGCCTGCAATCTCTTCGGCCTTTCCGTATCCGTGCTCGTGGTTGGGGTCCTGCTGCGCCCGGAGCTCTCCAACCTTCTTCATATCGGCAAGACCTGCTGCCTTGTCTTGCTCGCCAGATGCCTTCCACGCTTGGGAGCCAGTGATGACGCCGACGGTCGCCTAGAAGGCAGGAATTAGCAAGAGACCATGGACGGATGATGGGAGCAGTGCTTACCTCTGCAGCGCCCTTGACGTATTGAACGTGGCTGCCGATGAGACCGGGCTGCTGCTGGTTGTTCTGGTTGTTGTTGTCGGCCATTTTGAAGGTGTTGGTGGTGTAAGTGGAAAGTGGTATGTGTTGTATTACAGCAGAGACTCGAGATGACTGTATTGGTGTAGATTTTTATTCAGGAGAAATATGGAAGAGAAAAGTCCAAAGTCACCAGCTGATCCTTTTAAATACCAAGACTCTTACTCGCCAATTACGCCTATGACATCGATCTCATGCTGCTCATGTAGTCATGACATCACTTACATCGAGCACGTTAGACCATTTATAGCGTCAAGGTCCCTGAAATTATGGGGACAGCTTGTCGAAGCATCAGCCACACCTTCAAGCCTCAACGCCCCAGCTGTTCGGTACTGTGGTGGTCCGTGCACTATGAGCTCCCATGAGCCACATGTCCATTTCGTTCCAGCGCGAATCCTCCATAAGTTGCATCGTGGAGTTATCAAGCTCCCCATCACCGTCGCCTCGCCTCACACAGTCGCTCTACAACCGCCATCATGCTCTCGGCTCTTGGAAACCCGCGGCAGGCTGCTGCGCAGCTCATGAACTTTGCCCTCATCCTGTCCACAGCCTTCATGGTACGTTCCTTACGCCCAATAACGGCCAAGGTTAATGCTAACACGTCGCAGATGTGGAAGGGTCTCTCTGTCGTCTCCGACTCGCCGTCTCCGATCGTCGTCGTTCTCTCCGGCTCTATGGAGCCTGCCTTCCAGCGAGGTGACCTCCTCTTTCTCTGGAACCGAAACTTACTCCGCGACACGGATATTGGAGAGGTTGTCGTTTACAACGTCAAGGACAAGGACATTCCCATTGTGCACCGAGTTGTGCGCAAGTTCGGCAAGGGGTATGTTCCTCGTAGAAGATGACGATGTTCAATTGCTAACAGAGCGCACAGTGACACAGCAAAGCTTCTGACCAAGGGAGATAACAACCTCTCGGACGATACTGAGCTCTACGCCAAGAACCAGGACTATCTGGTGCGAAAGGACATTATTGGCAGCGTTGTGGGATACATACCGTTTGTTGGATACGTGACGATTCTTCTGTCAGAGCACCCATGGCTCAAGACGGTGATGCTGGGAATCATGGGTCTTTTGGTGGTTTTACAGAGGGAATAGGAGTATGAGGCTATACAGACTGGCGGGTTTTGGATATTGTGTGTAAAAGCAAGCATCGATACTGTCGCTCAAGCGAATCAAAGCGAAGACTCGGTTGATACCCATTGCACCATACCTCGCATAGCGATATGTCGGTGATTACCCTATCAGGAACGCGCGAAGGAGTTGATGAGCGGTGCCTTGCTGTCATATGCCAAGCCGGCAGCGACAACAACGTCGGGGCGTCCGCTAGGCTTGGCAGCGCTCCATTCATTGTACGCTAGAAGTCATTTTTCGGGATGTGGCAACATACGAGGAACCCGTGTTGGTTAGTTGACTCACGTGGCCCCTCGAATATTCTCTTAGCCCTACGAAACGCATGTCGAGAGTCGGCGATTTCCTTTTCGCATCCCCTGGTCCAATCTTAGCCGCGTGTGGATCGACACCAAAAGGGGTTAAAGGGCCCATGATGAGATTCTTAACGGCGGCCGCCAAGGGTGAACGAAATTTTCGTCATGAAAGGATTCACTCATCGGAAGAGGATTTCTTAAGGATGAGAATGCCGTTGATCTCTATCTGTTACATGAGACTTTGATGACATTGTTGGTCCAGTCTTTTTCGGCCGTTGCGGGTTCTTGAGCCATCGACGTTTCATGTTTAAACTCGTCTGAATCAAGGAGCTACAACAATCAACACAACCGCAAACAACAAGCCACCAAACTTCTCTATGATTCATCAATGGTAGATCAACAACACTTGCTGTAGCCCGCACTGCTTTCATCTTTACACGACTGCAAATCCTACTCCGTACGGCGCAACAGACAACACCCTCTACCGTCTCATTCCCGCAACCGATATCCCCCTTAGATCATCACCCAGGGATTAACAACCCCCATCTATCGCGCTACCACACCCACGAGGCCAATGAAACGCAGGGACTAATAAGGCTTCAACCCCTGGCTTCTGCAGGGGTTGGGTCTTAGACCTTCAATCTCGTCGGCCATTTTCATCAACATCGGTCTCGCCTGGGGGGTTTCAGGCATGGGGTTCAAGCGAGCTAGTCTTGTGTAGTCTTTATAATAAGTCTGTCTTACCCGCCTTTTTGTAAAAGGCCTCTTTTTTCTTGTTTCTTGTTTGGTTTATCATTCGTTCATTCATTCATTCGTTTTAACACTCGCTATTTTCTTGTCGCTGTGCGTTCAACTTAATTTACTTCAGGCTACGTCGCGACACACCAAGTCTTTATTCATCGTTCAGTTCATATTGGAGTCTCCGTGACTCGTCGCAAATTCGAAATGGCGCCAGAAATGTCTACTCAGACCGAACAGGAGCGCTACGCGCCGACACCTACGAACCCAGCTTTTCCTCCTTCTACGCAGGCACCTACTCAGACATACGATCAGGCGCAGCAACAGCAACAGCAGCAGGCCGGCTATCAGCAGGATCCTCGTAGTTATGGCCCACCATATGCGCCCTACCAGCAACAGCCCCCTCAGTCGCAACAATGGACGCCTCCCCGAGTCCCTGAGAAGAAGGCCTGGATGATTACCAAGATGGTGCTCCACGGCCTCGATATTATCACTTGCATTGTTGGTCTGGGAATTACTGGTGCTCTCCACAAGGTCGAGTTGCTCGGTTTGGTGGCCCTGGCATCTTGCCCACTTGTATGGCTATCCTTGCCTTTCTTCCATATCAAGTACTGACTCTTCATAGCTCGTTGTCGCTTTGATCTGGGATATCGCCGAGTTCGCCACCCGTTTCGGCCGCAAGTGGAAGGCTGGCATCCACCCTGGCGCTCACGTTGCCCTCTCTCTTCTCATCTGGCTCGGTGCCGCGGTTGTTGGTGGCATTGAGAGCACATTCAGCGCTGCTTACTCCTGGGACGATCTCGATGAGAGCTGCTCTTACGACCCCGACGCGAGGACTTACGATTGTAACACTACCGACACCTACTCCAGCAAGCGCCCGCTTTTTATTGCTTTGTCGGTGTTTACCTGCCTCGTCTGGCTATGGCACTTTATCCTCTTTGTCGGCGCTTGTATCGATACTCAAAAGAGAAATGCGGCTATGCGACGACCTGTTACTATGGTGTTTGGCGGTCCGGCCTACTGGGGTCCTGGATCGCAGGGTTTCCAGCAGATGCCGCAGTACTACGCACCTCCTCAGGGACAGAACATTCAGATGCAGAACTGGGCACCACCGCAAAATGGAAATGGCAAGGAGGCCATGACAGCAGCTCAAGGTTCGCCTGCGGCGGAGCGTTATGCTTGATGTGTGGGTCACTAATAATGCTAGAGTTGATCATGGTAGTGGTTGTGGGAAGGTCCCGCTGTATGTTCGTGTATAGATGTTTCAATAAGATACCCAAGATTGAGCAAATTCGATTGTTTCTACTTAAGGATGCTGTCATAACTTCAAACCTGCATGGCCCATTTCGGAACTTGTATGCCGCCCTGTACATGTCCCTTGCCCCGTCGAAGGCATCCCAAAGGACTTCAGATCCGAATCATCTAAGGGCTGTCATTAGAAAATGGGGATCGATCTCATAGTTCATAAAAGACAAACTGTAAGTTAAAACTTTCTTGTTCGCGGCTAAGAATTGCTTAGTTACAGCGTTGATTCATGACAGATTATGAGTTGTAGTGATTGATTCCGTTGTTGTCTGCAGTGGCATACCCTAGATCAAGAGGCGATCAGAAAAGAAGACAGTCACCGGAGCGCAGTAGATCAGATTCAAGCCTAAATATAACCCTAAAATTTCCGGGAGATCCCAAATTTTTAAATGTTCCTGTTATAAGTTTTGGTCCATAGTGCGTGAGTACGGTACTCGCTACGGTACGCATACACCTGCGTAACATGAATCTTAACACTCCATCTCAAAGATGCCGCCACAGAACAACATGCCTTTCTTGAATGACTGCTAACACCATCTCATCAAAAAAGAACACCCGTTAGCAACTAGGTACAGCATACAAGACGCCCAATGTTAATGGATTTGGTGGTGGTTAGATCGTCCCCACATCGCCATCTCATCTCACAACACCAAAAAGTAATCATCACGATGTACCCAGAACTCTAACCTGTAGTCTTTGGCCCCCGGAAAGCAACCCGCTGAAAACTATCGAGATCATATTGTTTCATGCAAGTATTTCCTGGGTTTCACATTGGAACTTACCCTCGAAACAGAGGTCGTGCAGTTGATAGACTAATTATGTATTAATTGGAATATCGTTCATATTCTCTTATCTCCTTATCTCCTTATATTATCTCATCTTATCATGTGTTCCACTTTTCTCTTGGCGATAGGGTGCGCCTGTTTCTTGCGGCGGAAGGCCTCTTCTACGGCTATCGGCCGGGCTGACCATGATCTTGCTTGATGTATTCCACTGCGGTTAGTGCAAAGGACTCTGTTGCAATCAGAAGAGGAGAAATTCCATTGGTTTTATCTATGGAAGCTCATGCCGGCTCGCAATGACGAGAGGGGCTTCCTGGCTGCTTGACCCACCCGCAGAAATCCGTCTAAGTTGATAGGTCAGCCAGACTGCCCCGTCCTGGCAACACTACACTGAAGGTTTGACTCTAGTAAAGGTCACAGTTGGTCTAGAATGAATGCATATACCAGTTGCTGGTTGGATCATGAGCAACTGGTCAGAAGCAACAGACATCTGTTATCGATATAGGGCAGCGCTGAACCATCTCTTCCTTCCGTCGTGTCGACGACATTGTGAACGCACTTCTTTACGACGATGAACTGGCCGCCACCACCTCATTTCACGGCTCGGCTGACGACCTAAACAATGGATTAGCATATGTCCCTTCGAGAAATGCGCGTATGCCCACTTAACAAAGGTCACAGGAAGACCAGTGTACAGCGCCTCTCACCCACGCTAGTTGTTTCCCAGGAAAGTGGCCGATGTGGGTGTCGTACCCCCCGACCTCTCTCTCGATCAGAGTGGCCATCTCGTCCAGGGTGCGAAGCCCAGGCAACGAACTGTTGACTGGCTCTGATCAGAAACGATGTTTTGTTGCTTCAGAAAGTCAAAATCGGAGTGGCAGACCCGACCGTTGTAAGGGGCAAAAATCCGTTTGGTGAGCATACTGGTCGATGGCTGCCACTTCCATTGTAGCAAAATGACCAAGACCTTCATGCAATGTGCCCAGTATAAAAGAGTGTTCTAGGATAGAAATACCCCAGTTGCAGCCAATAAATTTGTCCCGAACATTGAATTGTTGCAAGGTAGGACGAGGATTCTTGACCCTTCTGCTGACACCCAGCCCCATTCTGGCCAAAGGCGCTGCTCAAGTCTTGTGAAAAGCCTTCCCCTCGTTCGCAAGACCCACATCGTCGTCGCAGTCAATTGGCAACATGTAGGGATTGAAACACCCAAACAGGATAATGGGTGCCAACTCTGTCCAAGCCCACAAGACTGAATGGTCTTTGGCTCCTTTGCTCGGGATCTTACGGGCAAGCTTGTGATGAACTACAGCGTTTGGACCGCCCGATCTAAGAGAGCTGTCGTTCTGGCCGAACCTCTTGGGCAGTTGGCTAATAAAAAGTTCTTGAAACAGGACCTGAGCTGGGCTGATCTAATAGTGGCTAAAATCTGCCATGGTGTTGATAAGGTGATAGCCAGGATAGATGTTATCTACCAGTACTACAAATGCCGGATTGACCAGATCACGTCCCCCCAACCCCTTCAGATCTCCTCGACGACGTTGTGGCTTAATGGATTGTGCTCTGGTGCACCGTTAGCCGTCTTCCACAGCAGGCCGGCGCGCAGCAGGCCCCAGCAAATAATCGAGAGTTTGCCTAAGTTTGGGTAAGACATAATATAATGACCTAGGCCTTTTAGTTCATGCTTGACCCAAACTATGCCCTAGTCCTATGGGAACTTATTCTACCTGAAGTTAAGTAAATATTTGGATAGCTCATTGCTGCATCGTCAAGCGACTAAGAAGCCCACCGATGTTAAATGGCATTTTATGTGGTAAATCATACACAGAGAAAAACGTATTCACATGTTCAGAACGAGTCTATTGCGAGTCTGTGTCTATGTTAGGAGCTCTTATTACAGCGAAGAGTCACTCAAATTTCTGCCTTCGCGACTTGCTCAGTTCCCACTAGCATCATGCGATCATTGCACTATCTCTTCAGATTCTGTGAGGCTTTTTGCTGATTAAGAACTCCCGTCTATTGAATTGATCATCCAAGGCAGCATCATGGTATGAGGCGGCTGCTCGAGGAAGGAACCGAAGGTAATACGACCAGAGTTCACACCCGATGCTATTAAGTGGATCAAGAGGTACGCGTAAAAGTCGGAGAATCTCAGAAAAGAGAACAAGACAATCTTAACTAAGCTAGAGAAAACCACAACCGAAGCTCTAAGGGTAAATCCATACGTCTCGAGTTTACGGCTCGGCTTGGCCCAGGCGCCGGGCGGGGCAGGGCCGAAGTGGGTCCAGTTGTCCGGTCCGACCGCACTTAAGGGGTCCAGCTATCTATCTACGCATCGAGAAGTCATTATATCGTAAATACTACATATTTATTGCACTTTGGGGTGTTGGCGCAATGGTAGCGCGTTGCTTTCCGGTGGCAAAGGCTCCAGGTTCGAGTCCTGGGCATCTCGTGCAATCATTTTTGTTCCATCTCAGTCAGATCTTGGTGTTGTGGGGTCTTGAGTTCGGGAATGGGCACTTCATAAGCTATGTGCAGGTTACATCTGGGACTTGCTTTTTGTTCAACGAAACAAACGTCTAGGGAAGAAGCTCCTGTTCTCGCTCAATCGCACCGAGAGTGTTTGGTCAACGTTTGTGCATGAGTCCTTTTCACAGCCAGGCCGCCACCACGAAACATCACAGCCGAAAATGGGGAGCTCTCTCACTCAAAGATTATAAGAAGCATATGTGAATCGTCGTGTTCATAAGCTTATCATTGATTGCTTTCGTAGGGGCGTATACAATATAGCAGCACCAAGTTCTGTAATCCAGTGTGTTGCTTACAGCGCCGACAATTAGACTGCTGTCTTTGCGGCCTTCAAGTCATCGCTAGACTCAGGAAAAATACACTCTAGTGTTCCCTTGTTTTCGGACTCTGAGCGACAAAGGAAGGTTGGAAGGTGTGATGATAATGGACACTAGGATTGTTGAGTCGAAGCTGGAGGAGGCGTCTGGCTGCCGCTTGTGCTTCGACAGCCTGTCTCAATGATCTACAGCTAATATAGGCTGATGAATGAACCTACCCTTTTGTCACCTAAAATAAATGACTTCATGTGCTTCAATCACATTTGAAGGGTGAGATGCCTCTAGAATTTGCGAGTGACAAGGCTGTCTAGTATACAATAGTTGCCGTTGAAATAAGCAGACCAGCAGCATCCATACCTGTCTAGAATAATCTAAAGACATGATTCGAAGTATAAAATAAGAAGTTTAATATTAAAAGGGGTGGAAAATAGTCTTTCCATAGTGTACTACCCTGATCTGAATGATCACCTAGACAATGCTGCCGTGGCTTAAATGCTAACAACCAGTAAGCTAACCGCTGGAACAAGACTTGATTGAGCCTTCTTCTCCTAATGGCAAGTGGAATCTTTGGGTACTTCACGGAAGCGGGATCTTATCTTGCAAAGGGACGGTGTTCGCGTCGCCAGCAAAAAGAGAAGTCTTCGTGTGAGATGTCTCGGGATATCAGCCACGCCCAGGACTCGAACCTGGAACCTTTGCCACCGGAAAGCAACGCGCTACCATTGCGCTAACGCAGCGGGTATATAAATTTCCGAATCTTTGTGAGTATATAATCGTGAGTCGTGCAAAGCTGTTTCGGCAGCGGTTTGTCGCAACATCCCCCCTCTGAGCCCGTTCGCACAGGGCCTGGCAATAAACTCGCAATAGCGTTATTCGAATTTGAGGGAAAATTCAATCATCTATTATACTTTTGCCAAAGTCTCAGACACAAATAGCTAGAGATCCGGCTGGCGGCTACGCATAGCTTCGTACGAATACGCTGACCCTCCTCTACTAACCACGACCTTTACTTCCCCATCTCTTCTGAACTCTACACAGGTCTTTACGCCATGAGAAGCTGGCACACGAATACTCACATAATCTCTATTGATACTCTCTTCTCAGGACTCGTTGGTAGCTATGGCCTCAGACGCAAATGTGAAGTTAACAGCTTGGGCATTGCAAGCATAGCAGCCCGTCTCTTCTTACATGCCGTACCGTGAGCTTAGATGAATAGAAACATTCACATTTCAGATGCTGTATACTATATATCGACGAAGAAAGGCATGTACGGGTGTTACTCAATTGGAACCTATTCCCTGATCGAGTACGCAATTCTCAAAATGAGATATGACATGGGGTGCTTTACTCTTGTATGATGGGATATAGTTTGAGCCCCCCGTACCTGTATCGCGACGAGTCTGGTGAAGTGTCTAGTCACTTGCTACATGACGACAGAGCCAAAGGGGTTGGAGGGTCTACAAACTACAATAAATGAGATGAATAGCAAGATAGTCACTGCAATCGCGGCAAGTGAGTAAGCCTCTCTCAACAGTTAGCAATGCCAACGTGGAGATACTGAATCATTGACTGCTCGAAGAAGCCTCTAGAGCGTCAAAAAAGACATTCCATGGCAGCTCCTACCCCTCATAAGGGAATACCAAGACAGGGAGTATACGGGCAGCGTCAAAAGTGGGAATTGGATTCGATACGCTTTCTTCAGGACTATGCTTACCTGGCCAGTACCTCCTCTCCTCACTAACGCTGCGAGTAAGACTTAGGAAGAAGAATTTAATGTCAATGCTACTGCATATGTGTTACTCAAGGAGTGAAAACTCGATCTTATCTAGCGGTTCTTCAGGAGGCTGTCCTATGAGAGGATTCAGGTCAAGAGAGACCTTGAGCTAAGCAAGGAAACAGAGCGGCAGATGAGCACCAGAAGCCATAGCTCGCCTTGTTCAAAGAGCTGGAGCATAAGATTAATTGAGATTTCCACAAAGAGACTCTCCAAAAAGCGACCCTAAGCCCTTGAGATCAATACGACAAGAGTGTCTTCCGCAACTCTGTTGAGCCGGACGACCAGCTATTCAGTTTCAATGGCACATCAGTTTCTGAGAATACAACAGTCATGAAGCATATCTCCGACCCAGTTGACAATCATGAGCCCGGTCACAAACGCAATGCTCCATCCTCTTAACAATAGACCGGGAAGAAGCCCCTCCTTGTGTCGGAGCAGGCGTATAACCAACGAACTCTGCAGCTCCAAGTCTACTCTACCAGATCATACACCGGCGTTCGAAGGTCGTTCCGTACTGAAAGATCTCAATTTTAATGATCTAAAAGCCGTTGCACGATTCTTCCTGTTACTTGAGGCAGCTACCAAGCCATCTTTAGCAAAGATGGCAGAGATATTACTGGAGAACGGGGCGGATCCAAATACGTATACAGGATTTGACGATGGGTTTCTTCTTTCAGTTAGGAGTGTGGATGATCGACGGATGAAGGAGTACAACGAGATCGTCGGGTTGATGGTTGTGCATGGCGCTGCAACACATACTACATCGCTTGAGATAGCGACTCGCAACGAGCATCTACAGATGTTCCTGGAAAGATCCTAGATGAAGGGTGTGGCATGAGTTCCCTAACAGAACTTGGAGGAGGTCAAGGCAGATCCTGCGACGTTGGTGGACATGCGTGCATTGCCCTTTTGTGTTCGTTATAATAGCAGATTGACAAGTTCACCAGGCATGGAACACAATTGAAGTACTAAATGAAATTGGTCGTGGCTTTTATCTACCTCTAGACCCATGGACGGAAACACCAGTAAAGAAAGACACGAGAAGTAACTTTTTGCCCATTCGACATCAAGACCATCAAAACATTAGCGGCATTAACTTTTTGTTCCAGTAGGACGCTCACAGAGCAGTCCCACCTCGTTCAGTCAAAGGTGAAATCGCTGATCCTCCAAAAAGCTCACCCGGCTTTTCGACCGGGCTGGAGCTGGGGGGTATCATCTTCAAAGAAGTCGTCCCGGTCCCTTGGGGGAGGGGGCTTTACGCTCCGAGCACGCTGTTGGACAAGGGTCGTTTGACCCAAAGGAAATCAATCAAGGAAATGTGTAAAGAATAGTAGTGTCGAGGCCAGGGATAGCGGCAACAGTCTATGCCGTCCTCGTACGTTTTTGTGTTGAGTGCATCGCATCAGATGTGGAGATAGTTCACATCAGAGATGCTTCTGTGCCTCTTGTGGCCGTTGTCGGCTTCGGTAGATGCCTTGCGCTTGGAAGACATGGACTCGAGGGGGCTGCGTGTGAGATCGCTCATCTGCCTCTTATGACGACGAGCGGGCGTCAGGGGAACGGCAGCAGTATCGAAGCGGTCGGATTTAAGACCCTTGAGTGCGGTGAAGTTATATGGACCGCTGAATGCGAGCGAGTCCTGGGTGGCTTGGTTGCTCAGGATGAGCTGCTGGTTGATTTGGTTACGGCGGAAAGCTCCGACGGTTTCCGAGTTGAGGTGGCCCAAAACCTCCTTTTCGCTTCCGGCTGTGCTGGGTCGCGCAGGGGTTGATGCAGGGTCCCAATTGTTACCCTCATCATCCTCGTCTCCTGAAGAATCGTTTTCCTCCCAGGCGATAAAGTCGTCGAGGTCCAGGTTCAGTTCCCCATCCTCGTCTTCCTCTTCCTGCAGGCTAGGCGCGGTTGAGCTCTCATCGGCGGTGTTAGCTTCAGAGGGGAAAGGAAAGAAGGCCTCGGCGGGACCAACGACCTGATTCGTGTTGAAGAAGTCGCCAAAGGTGTTGGAAGAAAACATGGCGCTGAGCATGAGGTTGGCAGAGTTGCTCATGATAGGCGATTCAGGGCCCTCTGTGGTCCAGGGGAAGTTGAACTGCTCGGGTGAGAGGTCGAGTTGTCGTCGGCGATGAGGGGTAAAGATCATCATCTTGCCGGTCACGGGGTTGAGAACAGCGATAGGCTTCTTGTCGGAGCGGTCCAGGTTGTAACGACCCGTTCGGGGCTGGCCACGCTCGGCCTTGACTGGGCTCTCGGCATCCGAGTCGGAGACGTCGCTCATGGCGTGAGAAGGACGTCTAGTCTTTCTTCGAACTGGGGGCTCGGGCTCGTCTTCTTCGGTAGTATCACCATCGGCTGGGGTTTGTTAGTAATGATAATGTATGTCCGCGTTGCACACTCACTCTCGTAACCGTCCAACTCCTGTGGCTCTTCAAACATGGGCACAGGAGTAGAAGCAGCAGTGGCAGGTTGGGAAGCCATTGGCGTAGCAAGTGGGGTATCATCGTCCAGTTGACGGAAGATTTCCTCTGCATCCGAGTCTTGGTCCTGGTCTTGCTCGCCGTACTGGTTGTTGTAGTCCCAGAATGATCCTGAGCCAGACGACTCATCGGGATCGTTCTCAATTTCGCGGCGGAAAGCAGGGTCCAGTGTGTTCTGGGCAACAAAGATATCAGGGAAGAACCCGGCGATCTCATCCTCGGTATCAGTAGAGTCAGAATCGCTAGAGGGCACATCAAAGTGAACGTGGCGCTCTGTAGCGGTATCTGAGCCAAAGATGTTGGCATCTTGGTAAATATCGGGCTGGTCCTCAACATCAGAGACAATGCCTCCCCAGCTGCCGGTCTCGTCCTCGTCAATGTCCAAGCCTTCCTGCTCGTCATCTTCGTCGTTCTCATCCTCCTCTTCATCTTCGTCCTCCTCAATAGTCGGTTGCGGCCGAGGAGCTGGCTGTGGGGTGGGAACTTTGGTTTCTCCCATGATATTCTCCTCCTCGGCCGCAGCTACATCATCCTCATCGTCGTCAGAAGAGTCGCTAATGTCCTCTACGGCAGAGTAACCACCATCGTCCGAGAGATCTAGTGAAGAGGAAGAAGGAGTGTCGGATACCCGGCGGCGACGGTTGGCGGTCTTTGTCTTGACCGGAGTCGAAAACTTGCGCTTGATGTTGCGAGACATTTCGTTTGTATGCAATTCGATTGTTGTAGTGTTGTAGATTTGCAAGTCGCTTGTTTTCGGCGAATGTATTGCTGTGTTTAATTGTCGCTATTGCTGTCGGATAAAGCAAACTTAATTCGAGATTTTCGTTTGCAAGACAAGCTGCATGTATTGAAATAAAGTTAATAAGACACGTATGATGGTCTTTTCTCGAAACAAAGAGTGTATGTTTCGTCGTCGTCTAGGTATAGGAGTAGGTAGGTAATCGTAAAGGTAGAGGTAGGTTAATGGTTGTAGTATATCAAAAGCCCTTCACAAACGGGCAAGTCGCAGAATCGTTGGTTTCAGAGACAGACTCTCGGTAGAGCATTCAGCTCCAAGAGCGGGAAAGCCTGTAAAAAACTAGGTCGAGGGAAAATTGACTGGTTAACTCGATGAACTGCTGGACTGCGAGCCGCGACAGGGAAATCAGCCACGGCCCGCAGTGGGCGTTTACAGCTCAGCGACGGCCGAAGGCATGGTGACTCGATCTAGTTTGGTATGGGATGTTCTCTGGGTGATTCTGAATAATTGCGACTTCGTTGTCTTGAGGGGATTTTGGTTTGGGTTGGTGATGATGGGAAAAGCGAGCGAGGGGAGAGGACGAGAGAAATATCCCAAACTTTTTCCGTCTTCTAAGTGGGGTCGATCCTGATTGGGCAAGGTGTCTCGAGGCAGTGCCGGGGGGGAGTGTGCGGGAGGAAGGTACCAAATGTACTAGGCCCGATTGAGATGGCTGGCACCCGTCACCGCTTTTTGAAGCCTCAGGTAGAAGCCCAACCATGGACGAGTATTCTATGAGAAGCGCTGATGTGTCTCAGTCAAAGCGATGCAAGGAGACTATTCTGTGGTCTTTTGCTATGCTACGTATGTTATGCCGAGTATTTACTGCAGTTGAGAGAGTCTACGTGCAATCAACGCGAGTTCACGTCCGAGTGTTGGGAACAGGTCTCAGAATGGCTCGGGCTTTGGCATCAGTCACTTCAGAGAGAAATACCCCATGCTCCCTGGTCCGTGAGGCGAGCAAAGCAGTAATTAGGGGACCAGTCATACTCCAGAGTGAGACCACGACAAGGGGACATCCATCTACTGTATGACTAGGGAGATGCAATAAAAGATATTGCATATCGGAACAAACCTCGGGGAGAAAACGACATGTCCATTTTGAGTTGCACAGATCCAGAATGAGGTGGCTTTACATCAAGTGGCTGCATATAATATTTGCGGCCAGGTCAGTCACATTAACGTGGTTACATTCACTACCTAACAAACAACACCTTTCCTTACATACTCCAATGGCTCATTGTACGAAAAGCCCAACACAACGTCGGCTCTTCTACCTCTCGCCTTGCCGCACCATTCAATCTCCATGCTCAGGCACGGCAGACGCTGGAGCCGGGATAACCAAGTTAAAAAAAGACCCCTCGTTTTCTCCCTCCAACCAAGCCAAGCATTCTCAACTTGAAGCTCCGCAGTGACGAGATCCACCGTCAAGTCAAACAGGGGCGTGTGGACTAGGCTAGATGAGGCGGTTATGTATGTCAGTGGCCAGGTGAAGCGCCCCTCCAGACTTTGGAGTTCAAGTTCCACGAGGACCCAGCAAAGAGAGGAGCTGTATCGGATGAGATCGAGAGAAGCATCGGCAGTCTTCTCCTGTATACTAGAATCAAGAGAGACGATAGTTACCCAGAGTAGAGTATGGACCCCGAGATCAATGCCTCGGTGCAATTAACAGAAATCTCTTTTCCAAGATTCTATCGTTCCATGTTGCCACGGCCACTGGTGGGGTTGTCCTCCGTCTTTACGACTTTTTTTTTCTGCCTCTGTTAAGCGACAACCGGAGTTGACGAAGCGACTAATTACTCGGAACCCGCAGTAGGCAAGTCTCGACGCAAACAAACAAGGGGAAGAAATTTTTGGTGAGAGCTAATGGCATTACGTCTCGTGATACGTGCCTGGATTAGAGGTTCTTCCAACTGTTACGTAGAAGCTTGAAGCAACATTGGGCCGAGATCCATGGAAATTTTGATACTACTCGTTTCACTTCATTTCGTTTTCTCGGCTGTTGGGCTCTCAGACTCAACCTTGATCGGCCCATGACGCGCCAGTCGTCAATGAGATTCGAAACAAGGACAACAATGGTCTTTGCTTTTCTCAATCCCCATTTCTACGTGGTCTTTGCTTTGTCTACAATGGTAAACTATTCTGTTCATTCAACAATAGCCCCTCACTTGAATACCCCTCTCAATACCACTAAGGCACTGCCGTCATCAGCAGTCTTTAGCGCCAGACCAAATTTTAGAGCCAGAATCTCTAGTAGCGCAAAATATCATTGCCCAGTAAACGGCGCCCCTCTCTTTGATCGTCCATAATTTTTTTTCTTCTCGACGACTCGCCATTTTACCAATGGCTACCTCGGCATTACTCTTTACGACACGGAACGTAGCAGAGAAGAGCGGCACAGCTGTCGACTTGAAATTGAGGTGAAGCTTCTGCAGAATGAACACATAAGGATGCTTTTTATGACTCCTTATGAGTCAAATTAGTATCACCATCCCCGGGAATCAGCAGCTCTAGACACAATGTCATTGGCTACATAGTTCCGCTGTCACACTCTCACACCCCCTTACCTAGCGATGACTCTTTATGCTGCCACGCATCCTGGCTGCCACGAAGCTTCATCCTTTTGGCGTAGTTTCTTGCATGTGAATCAAGTCTAGCTTACTGTAGCTCTCATTGCGAAGAGGTCTGAAGCTGAAAGCTGCCTCTAGATCAGGAAGCTTCCGATACAAACTTCAGCGAAGGAGTCAATGACTAACGTCTCCCAGCGGATGTCGTGGCTGCATCTGTTCGCTAAAACCTTACGATGCACCACTTGGAGTGACACCACTCAGTCGACTGCTTACATCCTGGTCCCTGAGGCTTCCATTCAAGAATGAAGGCCTGAGGAAGCATCATCTCCACATTCATCTTTTTTTTCTTGGTGGCGCAAAATGGAATGCTACGAGGATTTAGGGGCCCGTGCTCGCAGCCGCGCGCCTGGCGGTTAACCCATATCTAATCTAATCTTATCGTCCCCATACTCGTTGTCCCGCCAGCGACGCCAATGCAGTATGCGAGTAAACATCAACTCCCACATTCATTGTAACGTCTACGACCCATCCGTGAATCCACCTTTCAGCCAGCTTCATCTTTCTAATTGCGCTTCATTCCCCTTTCGCATTTACATTTGCATTCCGTTGAAAGTCATCAAAGCGAGCATAGCATCATGGACGCCTCACGCAAGGCATCGCATAACCTTTTTGAGGTCTACCTACGACTTCGCCCCCCGCCCTCCTCGCGCAACGGCGATACAGAGCGCATTCTCGACGTTGAACCTTCAGAGGACGGCTCGCATCCTACACATATCATCTTGAACCCCCCGACAGACCGACGAAGAGCTATTGAGAAGTTTGCTTTCACGCAGGTATTTGAAGAGGACGCGTCGCAGCTCGATGTTTTCCACTGCACAGAAATCGTTCCTTTCGTTGAGGGTGTTTTGGCGCCTCAGGGTGGTGAGGGAACAGATGCTGTTGTTGCTACATTGGGCGTCACTGGCTCAGGAAAGGTAAACAAACCGTCAACATCGCAAAGACAAGACTGACAGTTGTAGACACACACTATCCTGGGTAGCAAGACACAGCGCGGCTTGACTCAACTCGCCATGGATGTCCTCTTCCGATCCATTGGCGAAAACATGATCGACGGCAACTCTGTTTACATGGCCCAAGACTCCCTTCAGGCATGCGACGGCACGGAGTCCAGCCTGACTATCGCCTCTCACTTCTTCGACCCTCCATACCGCGAGTCCGTCGCATCAAGAGCGCCCTCTCGCGCCGCGACACCCATGCTTGTACGACCCCCGGCCTCGATCCTCTCTTTTGTCAAGTCCCCCAGCTCCGGCCGCCAAGTCTCCAAGCTTGTCGACAATATCCCTGGAGCGTTTCCCAAAGACTGCGCCCCAAGTCCGAAAAGTGTACGACTTGTCAGCGAGGCCGATGAAACACTGCGCCTCAAGGAACGATAGGATCGTTCTCCTGAGCGTGACAGGCAGCCTCTCGGAAGTCTCAAAGCTTCTACAAGCGCAATGAATTGTGCCACTACGCCCAAGCGGGTTACAGCCAGGCACTTCATGTCCCTTACTACCGCCAGCCGTGTCAAGAATGTTGCTAAACAAGTAATCAAGGGCGATCACAGTCTCATGTCACCTCCACCTCCACGACGAACCACCACCCGCGCCTCGGCTCTTCCTCAGTTCCCCGATGTAAGCGGCATCAACGTTTCGTGCGATCCTTCAGCGGAGTATGTTATTGTCATCTCCATGTACGAGGTCCACAACGACCGTATCTACGACCTTCTCACCCCACCAACCAAGTCCGGTGCTACCAAGGAGATGCGACGCCGTCCCTTGCTGTTCAAGTCAACAGAACTATCACCAGACCGCAAGGTTGTTGCTGGTTTACGAAAGGTCATTTGCACCAGCTACACCGAGGCCTTGACAGTCATCGAGGCTGGTCTTCAGGAGCGCCGAGTCGCTGGTACCGGCAGCAACAGCGTTTCAAGCCGAAGCCACGGATTCTTTGTCTTTGAGGTCAAGAAGAGAACTCGCAGCAGAAGACCTGGCCCTTGGGAGGGAAGCAAGTTTACGATTGTTGATCTGGCGGGCAGTGAGCGTGCGCGAGAAGCCAAGACAGCGGGTGCGACACTTGCTGAGGCTGGCAAGATTAACGAGAGTCTGATGTACTTGGGTCAATGTCTTCAGACGCAGAGTGAGGCTGCAAGCCACAGCAAGGTAAGTCATCATTATTGCCATTAACGTAATAGTTGAAGGTAACTAACACACAATAGCCCAATATTGTCCCATTCAGACAATGCAAGCTCACTGAGCTTCTCTTTTCCAACTCATTCCCTTCATCTTCATCTACCCACTCACAAACTCCTCGACGAAACCCTCAGAAGGGTGTCATGATTGTCACCGCTGACCCTCGGGGCGATTTCAATGCTACATCTCAGATCCTGCGATACAGTGCCCTCGCCCGTGAGGTTGCAGTTCCTCGCATCCCTTCCATCACAACCACCATCCTCTCTCAACCCCCTCAGATGGCCCACAACCGTTCCATCAGCCCATCACACCAGCATGCACGTCCATTTATGCCTCCAGGATCAGGATCGTATAGAAACTATTCTCCCATGAGCTCAGATGATCGTGCAACTATGGAGATTGCAGCGCTTGAGATTGCCCGACTTAGTGACGAGGCCGACCAATTGCGCGAAGAAGCTGATCGACAAGCTGAAGGACGATTTGCTGCTGAAGCTCACCTCCTTACCATGGAGGACCGCATGCTCGATCTCGAAGCAGCCATTCGCGAAGAGTGCGCCATCGAGTTCGAGCAGCGTCTCGCCCTTGAAATGGCTCGATGGAAGAACTCCATGGCCATGGAACAAGAACGTACCGAAGAGCACTGGGACCGTAAGGTCGAAGTCCTCGAACGTGGCCTGGCTCCCGACGAAGACGGTGACAAGGAGAACGTCCTTATCGAAGACCTCGAGGAAGAAGTCGACAGACTCCGCCGTGAAAACGGCATCCTCAAGCGCGAGCTCGCCTCCCGTAGCCCTACCAAGCGCAAACCTCTCGAAGAGCGCGAAGACTTTGCACCTCCCACCTCAAAAGCCCCCAAGAGCGACGGTGTGACCAACCTAGGACGCAAGCTCGAACGTATGCGCGTTGGCAGCGACAAGGCGCGGCCGGTAGCTGTTAGTGGTAGCGGCAGCCCCAAGAAGATGCGAAAGTTGGGGACGAAGCGATGGGAGGAGCATGATGAGCTAGAATAGGATTTTTAGCTGGGCATGTTGTGAGCGTAGTTTTGCTGGTCATGAATGGATGGACGGTTGGTTTGTGTTATAGACTTGTTTCTGGTTGGGGTTCGGAACTGGAGTATACCCTTTGTGTAAAGTTTGTTTGTTTATATTTTCTCATGATAATTCAGTCCTTTCCTGTTCATATGCATCCTTCTTTAAATGAAGCCTTTTGTTACAGACTTGATGATGGGGGTCTTTCCTGTTCATGATGAGTTGTCCTTCTCAACTATGTGGCGGGCTCGTATCTAAGAGGACTCGGTAGGTGTGGCCATCTACGTCCATCAAACTACATGAGTACCCAATACACATTGTCCTGCAATACATCATCTACTCCCTGTCAAGCCCAGAAGTGCTTCTCACGCATGTCGTTGGATGAAATTTCCATTATGCAAGCCACTTGATACCTAACGAATCACTGGACGTGGCTATGTTCAAGCAGCCTGTTTCTCTACAGCCTGATTTCATAGCATCAGCTGAAAGCCTCCATCATTATAAAATAGTCGCTTTTCGCCATTCGCTTGCTGTTTCTCACCGACTCAAGCATACCTCAATCAACTTTTTTACTTTCAGATTCACTCAGGTTGTTTGCTTTCTTCATCATGGCTGAGCTTGCTGCCCTGGGCGCAGCTGCCAGTGCGTTACAGGTCATTGACTTCGGCACACGTTTCATTGTTACCGCGTGGCAGATAAGCCGATCGGACAATACTTCGTCTAGTCTGCATTTCTTCTCCTCAAGCCTTCAAGATTTGCAAGATGCTTCAGCAAATCTTCGGGATGCTCAACGTGACCTTCAGGCCACGTCTACTCATCCTGACCCTGGGTCAGATGCAGCTATCGTCTCATTAGCGGAGAAAAGTACTGTTCTTTCCAAAGAAATGCTTGATTCGCTGGAACGGATTGGACAAGATGACCAGGGTCGAAAGCGCGATGCTTTGAAGAAGACGTGGTTGATGCTCTGGAAGGAGGACAGACTCAAAAGTCTGGAAACCAGGGTGAAAGACGTGAAAGCGGACCTGACCTTCTTCTTGACCATCAATTTAAGGTGAGTTTCCTCTTCCATCATTCAGAAAGTAGCTCATGATTGGCGATCAGGACTACCGCAAGAGCAACTTTGGACAACCAGGAACAAATCCTATCAGAAATACGCACTATGAGATCAGATATAAAAGATTTGGGGCGTACACCATCTAGTCAATACGGCACGCAAGCGGGTTTCGGGTTCTCAGTACTGGAGCTTCTGACCAGCGGTCTCTATACACATCAACAAATCAAGGCTGAGCTCGTAGGTGCTCTCATTGCCGACATCTACAAATCGGAGGGTCGTTCTGGTCTCCCAGATTCATCGAGTATTCAGCTACCAGAACTTAGAAGGGATAGATTGGAGAGATTGTTCGTTCAAAGGCTTTGCTACGACGGCATGCAAGAAAGAGAGTTAACGATCAAGAATGCTCATGAGGGGACGTTCCGCTGGATCTTCGAGGGTAATGATGCTGCCTCGAGGTCATCTATCGGGTTCAAGGAGTGGCTCGAATCTGAAGACACCATCTATTGGATTACTGGGAAGCCGGGCTCTGGGAAATCCACATTGATGCGGTATATCCTTCAACCTACGAGCCAGGCTGTGGAACATAACGACAAAACAAACGTAATCATACCTCACGGTAGATGCGAAGAGCATCTCAGACACTGGGCAGGAAGTGAACAGAAGCTTACGATTGCCTCCTTCCACTTTTGGGCCATCGGATCAAAGCTACAGGCGTCTCAAGAGGGTTTGGTCCGTACGCTACTCGTTCAATTACTTGGTGCACATCCAGAGATTATCCCCATGGTTTCCCCGTCACGATGGGAATCTTTGTGTCTCTTGGGTGAAGATCCCAAGAGCTTTGGCCAAGATGAACTGGGTGCTATGTTTTGCCAGGCAGTCATCCAAATCAGCACTCGCGCCAAACTTGCGCTGTTCATCGACGGCTTGGACGAGTTTGATGGGGATTGCAATGCACTTATCACGCTCGTCAAGAAGTGTGTGGCCTCCCCCATCAAGATTTGTGTCTCGAGCCGTCCCTGGACAGAATTTGAGGATGCATTTGCACGCTGCCCTAAGTTAAGGATGGAGGACTTGACCTACCAGGATATCTTCAACTACGTCGTTGACAAGTTCGAAGGGGATTCTCAATTCAAAAGATTACAACGAAGGCAGGCCGAGGTTGCTGACAATCTCATTCAATCTGTTGCCGGAAAGGCCAGTGGAGTATTTCTATGGGTTACCATTGTTGTAGCCTCACTCCTAGCTGGTATGGGGAAAGGTGACCGTGTTGAAGATCTCGAGAAGCGCCTAGATCTACTCCCAGTGGAGATAGAGAAGCTTTACGAGAGGATCCTTGAAAGCATTGAACCCTTGTATCTTGAACATGCGGCGCAGCTTTTCAAGCTGATGGACGCATGTACAGGGACGCCTTCGTTGATGCTCTTGTGGTATGCAGATGAGGTCAAATTTCTGGACAAAGTCGTCAACGAAAACCCCAAAACTGTTTCTCGCGAAGAGAGATTGGAACGGCTGGAAGACATGCGCCGCCGTATCAACAGTCGGTGCAAAGGCCTGCTCGAAGTTCAGCAGATTGCCTACCCAGACAATCCTAATCCCGAATTTGAACGCAGTGTGTGGTACTTACACAAAACAGTGTCTGAGTTCATCCGCAGTGATAGTGCTCAACAGAGGCTTCGGGGGTATCCCAAGGCACCATTTGATGCTTGTCTTAGGATCTCTGCGGCATTTGCTGCTTTGGCGAAGCTTCATTTGCAAATAGTGACAGAAAGCGACCTCTACAAGTCTGATTTCAATGAATGTTTTTCCGAGTGTTTAGATTATGCGGCCGCTGCAGATGAAAAGTCAAGCAGCGAAGTTGTGCGACTGGTGGATCATCTTAGAGATGAATGCGGCGGTAGCTACGACCCCGACCGTTTCGATACATATGCTATTCCCATGCTTCTCAAAAGAATATGGGAATCTGAGCATTTCAGCCTCGATCAAAAGTTCCTCTGCTTGGCAACTGCAGAGCAGGTTGTGGGGTACGTCAGAGCAAAAGCAGCACCTGGAGGTCTTGTCACAGCAAACTGTACACCGAAGGATTCCCACCGAAAGAGGTTTCTCTCATCAATCTCTCAAAAGTTACTCAAACAACAGGGAGTGTTCACAATTTCACTCCTCTCGCTCATTGACCTATCATCACCGAACAGTGTATCCATGGTCGAACTATT
The DNA here is from genome assembly GCA_014822085.1 of Fusarium stilboides. NCBI lineage: Eukaryota > Fungi > Ascomycota > Sordariomycetes > Hypocreales > Nectriaceae > Fusarium > Fusarium stilboides. Next base: position 24,122 of record JAASAY010000419.1, on the reverse strand, counting down.
ACTCGATAATGGAGCAGACCCAAATGCAAGCCACATAGACATGAATTTTTCTCGAGTCTCGCCATGGGAGGAAGTTCTGGCCAACGCTTTTATCGATTTTGGGGAGGGTCTCTCAGCAATTGAGCAACGTGGTGTAACAGAATGTGTGCACCTAATGATTGGTCGAGGAGCTAAGGTGGGCAGCAAGACTATCGAGAGAGCAGTAAAGTTACAGGAAAACAAACATGACGAACTATATGATAATTTCAGGGCTCCACGCCCGGTCCACAAGATCAAAGTATTGCAATGTCTTCAACAGATGAAGAGAGACCCAGGCGTGGACTTCGAAGTTAGTTACGCGAATATTCCCACTTGAGTTAGTTCTATATGAAAGAATGCATCATCTCAGTAGTACTTTGGAGAATATGAAACGGTTTTATGACAAGTTTTAATAAATACTTTGCTTGCCGCGTGTATCAGTCGTGGCTTCATTCCTGACATAGAGTGTCTGGTTTGGGTGAGTGAAAGTGAGATGCAGGAGCCGGTCGATCCAGCACGGGTTTAAAACGGCTGTCGGGACTGGACCCTGAATTCTCGACTCGACTCCTTGCACCAGGTGGCTAGCTGAATATCCAGTCGTAATTACTGTGATTCTGTGTTAAGGAATTCATTTTATATCAAGATAGTCGTTAAGTCAATATTCAAGACATCTTGACCTCTTGGCTAAACCACGTGATCGGCATTACGGAAAAGAAACCTCTGGGCAGACTGGGAACAAGGACTCTTGTCTCTGCGACTACGGGTCAGATTCGCCCATCAGAATACGCCTGAGTGGTAAAACCAACGCTGGCGATACGCCTTATGAGCGTGGCACTGCCTCAGACATGAAACGTGTTGGGTGCAATAAAGCGGTGTCGTCAGCTCAGCCGCAGTGATACTATCCAATACATTACATTGCGTTACCCCTACTGTCGCTGCAGAACCAACTCATGTTGGTTCTGCCGTTTTATATGTATGTTGGTAGCCATTTGTAATAGATAAACAGAACTATATCCCCATCACGGACCCTCGGAGCCGGTGTGAGCCCGTGAATGCAGTGTCCGGCCGGGATCCCCGGAAGTGGTCCACAGCAAAAAGACAAGGGTATCAGCGGCTGGGTTTCACGGTACAGTACAATAAAGTCAGAAACAAAACTGCACTGCAGACGGTTTCTTCTTTGCGTCGCACAAAACGCAGAATCAACAAAAAGGACCAACATCGTCATGAATCGACGATAGCTGCGGCCTTGTGTAAGAGGCGTTGATCACGCACAGTGTTAGATGCAGCTGGAGATGATCAGAACCAATAGATGAGGGGCCGTTGATGCCTGGCGAAACGTGGAGAACTGCTGTATGCCACACTGTGAGAATATCACCAACGGTGCACTGTCGCTTCGAGCTGAGACTGGGAGTGCGAAAGAGGTTGGTCGCATGACTTGATCCATCCAGACCAATGTATCCATCCATGTTCCTCCTTCTTTTCCTTCTCCAACTTCTTTCTCTCTCTCATATTCCACGCCGATCTATCGTTATCGTCGTCGCATATACCCATCGAGATACAATACGAACAGACGCCCCGTCAACGGCCAGAGTGTCATCCACCTCCTTATTCCCTGCCAAGCCCACTACGTGACTGTGCGCTTGCATCTGTCGTCATATTATAAGGAAGAATCCGCCCTTGAGACGACCTGACACGCGCCCACATCCGCCGTCATTCCTCAGCGCTTCGCAGCTGGTTGTGCAGATCGACTCTTACTCCTCTTTGTCTGTCTTTTTTTCTCCCTTGTACCATACCACCACCACCACCGCCTTTCTACAAAACCAAAGCGCATCGCATCGCATCGAGTCCCTCTTTTTTCCTCTCCGTATCTCATATCCCGAATCGCATATCGCCAAAGATGACGTGGGAACTTAACCAGAGGCGGTTCATCCGCTCTATCAACTCCAAATACATTTACGGCCGCATCGTAAGTCACTTCTCCCACTACCTTACTGTACCTTAGCATCGACTCGCTCCCTGTTTTTTCCCACCTTCTATGATCAGTCGCCACTTTAACTTCCCCAGTATTTCCCCAACTACTGAACAACTCTATCGTCATCGCCTACAATCTCTTCGTCTGTTCATGACATTTTCCTATCCACTACCTTTGCGCAACCTCTAATCTTTTTTCATTTCTTCAAAGCACTCTTTTTAATCATCCTGCCTGTCCTTTTCTGTGGTATTGCGCTGGTTGTTCAATGCGACTTGACGCTGACGACGTATAATCTTGAACAGCCTCTTCTGCATACTATCGTCTTTATAATCGAAATGGCTTTCATCGCGAGGCTTACAGCCCGATTCAACTCGTACTATGACGAGCGACCACGTACGTTACCATCTAATCGCTGTCGCATCGATGACATGTAGCTCACACTCGACAGTCATGACCATGATGGTCACAAACGCCATCCTCGGAGGCGTCGCCGATACCGTCGCACAGTCCATTACCGCTATCCGTGAACGAGCCGTCCGTCAGCCCGGCGGCCTTAAGAAGAACGACGGCATCGCTATCGAGATCCACGAGCTCGACCGCAAGAACCCCTTCTACGAGCGAGACCTCATCCCCGACTCGATCGGCCTTCCCCCGCCTTTCGACTTTGAGCGTCTGACGCGATTCATGGCATACGGTTTCTGCATGGCTCCCGTTCAGTTCAAGTGGTTCCGCTTCCTCGGTCGCATCTTCCCTGTTACTAAGACCGCTGCTTTCGTTCCCGCCATGAAGCGCGTTGCTTTCGATCAGCTTATCTTTGCGCCGTTCGGTCTGGCTGTGTTCTACACCACCATGACTATTGCTGAGGGTGGTGGTCGTCGCGCTATCTCAAACAAGCTTAGGGATATGTACATCCCTACGCTCAAGGCCAACTACGTTATCTGGCCTGCTGTGCAGATTGTCAACTTCCGCTTGATGCCTGTTCAGTTCCAGCTGGTATGTTCATTTCACCGTGGACTTTGGAATGCATATGCTAATGATTTTATAGCCTTTTGTGTCAACAATCGGTATCGCTTGGACAGCTTACCTGTCCCTGAGCAACTCGGCCTCGGACTAAGCCCATTCTATTATGTCCCTTGAATGTCGTCAATTGGTCACGAGCCAGTTGCAGGTCGATGGTATTGGAATATCTAATTGAGACGACCAGTTAGGTCGTCACATAGAACTGGCGTTGGGATTTCCTTTTTATATACTGCATGATTGCGAATGTGGCTTCAGAGCCGCTGCAAGGACGGGGGTTTGAGACACCTGGTTCTGCTGCAGCACTCCCCTAATGTCTTTTCCTTTGGAAGGGGATCGGGTTCTTATTTAGATAGTTTGGGCGTCAGCGGAGTTTCGGTAGACAGTCAAAATGACCCAGACGTCTTGGTTTATTATATTCAACGCTGTGTGGATGTTGCGTGGATACTGACATGAAATCTTTGCCTTCCTAGCCTGTGCTCTGTAAGTGAAGTCGACTGTTTTGGTTACCCTTTCACCACCCTGGTCGTTTAGGAACCCAGTTGGCAGGCTGAACTCCATTATAAAGAATCACAGCAAATCGTTCCCAAGCAAACCATAGCTACTTACTTAGGCAGTAACTAAGCTACGGTCTTTGGACAAGACATTGGAGCTCTGTTGCTATGACCGAAATAGGACAGCCCGCATTTGGTGGCAACTTGGTTTATGATAAATACAATAAAGTAGCTACTGACTGTCGGGAGTCTAGGCCTAAATCTAATCTACACGACAGATGCAGAGGTTAATTATCGAGGGCACGGTCGACTAATGGTAGAAGGGATGATGGCGGTGAGGGCAGGTAGGTGATATTGAGAGGACATTCTCCGAGGACATTTTCCGACATTTTTTAATAAAGGGTTACCTTTGCCACCAAGTGCAAGCCTCTACAGCAGCTTTGGCCGGGCCGCCGGCCGCAGAAGCAAAAGACAGGGACGTCAAAACCAATTGAGGGTCCGGGTCAGATCTGCAGCCCGGCCAATTCTAGACATCAGGCCAAGGGCAACATTGGCCTAACCCCGCAAAGAGCAAGGCCCCCCCTGTGCAAAACACCCACACAATTACAAGTGCTCTGTAGCTTGGAGCCGATGTTCGGCGTCTGAGTCAGGAGGTGATGGAATCAAACTGGTGAATATTTGTTAAGAATTACTGTTAATCGACTGTTTGTTTTCCACCGGTGACGGTTGGAAAGTTGATTATAATTCAGTGTTGTGTTGCTGGAGCTGGAAGAATTGAGTTTGGCGATCCCACAGAAACGGAGCTGAATGTGTGAAAATACAGGTACCGTGCAGAAATTGGTGATTTGCTTGTGCCAATTGGATTGTTCTTTGCAGTACCTAGGTAGTACAGGCATAGAAAATCCGTGATTCTTAGTGGTACCCTCTGCCATGAATGGTTACGTGAAGCGGCAATCCTCTGCTTGTTCAACCTGACCTGACCTGTAGCTGCAAGGAGATCTTCAGTATGAGTAATTGTCATTCTCATCGGACCTGGACATGCTGGACCCAGGCAAGGGTCCGTGTGCTAGCAGAGTTTGCGCCTGGCTTGGCGTATCATTTGGTATTGAGTGCGTCACTCGATGGAAACTTTTTTCCTGATTTGCTCCGCCATTCGGAGTCTTGCAATTAGTACATCCATCACCTATATCTTCCATTTTCCCCGCCCCCACCTAAACAGAGTCAGATTTGCCTTTTCGTAAATACCTTTGACCTGACTTGATCCTTCTACTTATTCTACTCTTCAAACACTTCAAGTCTAACGTCTAGATCACATTCACACTCGCCCAATATGTCGACCGAAACAGCTCCCGCCAATGGCAATGACATCGCCAACCCCACCAACAGCAATGGTATCATCTCCAATCCCGCCGTCCACAAGGCTGCGCTACCTTACCAGTCCGTCGGTGACTTCCTCTCCAATGTCAACAACTTCAAGATCATCGAGAGTACCCTAAGAGAGGGAGAGCAGTTTGCCAATGCTTATTTCGACACTGGTATGTTCATCTATCGTCTTTGCGCTGCTTGAATGGTATGGTGGGGCTGACTTGTTTTGCGCAACAGAGACCAAGATCAAGATGTACGACGACTTCGACCCGCGAATATCCAGCATCTAACATGTCTATAGTGCAACCGCTCTCTCTGATTTCGGAGTTGAGTACATCGAGCTCACTTCGCCATTGGCCTCTCCCCAGTCGCGCAAGGATTGCGAGGCTATCTGCAAGCTCGGCCTCAAGGCCAAGATCCTCACCCGTTAGTTTCACCCATTTTACGACAAGCATCACTTCCCTGTACTGCTAGCTAACAAGTCTCTAGATGTGCGGTGCACTGTATGATCCCCGTCGAGATTGGGCACCTCGAGCCTACGTTAACACCCCCCAGATGGAAGATGCCAAGGTCGCTGTAGAGACAGGAGTCGACGGTAAATCAGCACCCAACGTAACTTCGCGTTTTTGGACCATACTGATAACTTACAGGTGTCGACGTTGTCATTGGTACCTCACAGTACCTCCGGGAGCACTCCCACGGTAAGGACATGGCATACATCAAGGAGTCTGCCATTGAGGTTATCCGCTACATCAAAAGGTATGTTGAACACCTCATCAAATCCCCAGCATACAGCAATACTGACCTTTTGCAGCCAAGGCAAGGAAGTCCGCTTCTCGTCCGAAGACTCGTTCCGCGTACGTCCCGACGACAACCCCCCGAGTACGACTTGTGTTTGAACGAATACTAATTCTCCAAACAGAGTGACCTCGTCGATCTTCTGAGCCTTTACCAAGCTGTTGGTAAGTTTAGCACGAATACCTGGACATCGGACCTATACTTACAATTATCTCAGACAAGGAGGGCGTTCACCGTGTTGGTGTCGCTGACACAGTCGTGCGTACAATCGCGTTCTACACCAGAACGAACTCGTACTAATAGCAATAATAGGGCTGTGCTTCTCCCCGTCAAGTTTACGACCTTGTCCGCACTCTGCGAGGGTAAGTCAATAATTCCCCGTTTCCTCCGATGCCCCCACTTTTCCCGTGTCCGTATGTCCGGAAGCCGACTTTGGACAGCACCACATCAGTTTTACCTTTTCATGATTAGATACTAACAGTATGATAGTGTTGTCGGTTGCGATATCGAATGCCATTGTGAGATTCCGAAGTGATATCCTTGGTGGTGGGTGGAGAAATGCTAACTTGATCAGTCCACAACGACACAGGCTGCGCTATCGCCAACGCTCATGCCGCCCTCGAGGCTGGAGCTACTCACATCGACACTTCAGTTCTTGGAATCGGAGAGCGTAACGGTATCACTCCTCTTGGTGGACTTTTGGCTCGCATGATTGTCAACAGCCACGAATACGTCACCACCCGATACAAGCTGCACAAGCTCAAGGAGATTGAGGACATGGTTGCCGAGTCAGTCGAGATCAACGTGCCCTTCAACAACTATATCACTGGCTTCTGTACGTATCATTGCTTCGTCCGATCGAGGGTCGCATAGACTAACACATGTTATCAGGTGCGTTTACTCACAAGGCCGGTATTCACGCCAAGGCCATTCTCAACCAGCCCAGCACATACGAGATCATCAACCCTGCGGATTTCGGCATGTCCCGATACGTCCACTTCGCCTCCCGATTGACTGGCTGGAACGCCATCAAGAGTCGTGTTGAGCAGCTCGGATTGAACATGACTGACGACCAGATTAAGCAAGTGTAAGTGGAGTCACGTGACAGTGGCAGTCGCAAATGCTGACATAATCAACAACAGGACATCGAAGATCAAGGACTTGGCTGATGGTAAGTACTCCAATCTCAACAGAATGAAGCAATTGCTAACCCCATACGGTCCGACCACTTGCTATCGACGATACGGATTCCATAATCAGATCCTTCCACTTCGAGCTTCAGAAGAATTAGAAGATCTTGAATGGTGGAGGATTCCCGTGTGTTGTGAGGGCATATTTTGGGTGTGGGTAAACAAAAATGGAGTTTGTTGTTTAGGTGGCCATAGCAAAAACAATTACAATTGCTGGCCTCAATTCCTCAATTTTACATTTTCGATAAGCATTGTGCTCTTTCTTTTGTCAATTTCCTGCTATACCAAGTGATTTGGATGTGAGGCGTTTCGGACCTGGGGGACAAGTCGAACTCGAGCAACAACAGAAATTTGAGCGCATGAGATAACGGACTTTAATAAACCATAACAACCAACAGAAACCTTGGACAACCCGATGGACTCGGTACGAGCGAAGGAAGGGGGTGGCGATGTTGGACGTTGAGAGCTGATGCAATGGAAGACTTTGGGTATACAAATGGAAACACTGCGAACCGGTCTCTAAAGCGGCACAATGTGCCATTTATTATTCTCAAAGGCAGCAAGATAAACGTGCCAAATGACGGTAGATAGACCTTCCTCATTACCATGGACGGCAAGCGATGCTATGTCATTGTCAATAAGATAGACATTTGCTTTGTTCTGTAGGGCTGACGGGTCCGGATGGAACTCGGCCGTAAACTACCGACAGAATCGGACTATGTAACCAGCAAGCAGGTTAAATGGGAATTACATGGGAACCCAGCAAGGTGTGAGGTGGTGAAGATGTGGTCTGTCTCGTCATATTTCACCGAGATGTAGGTGGTCTGAGAATAGAGCACAGGCTGTGGCGATGAGGTTGGGTGATACGTAGTAAGTTTGACGGATAGATTGATCAGAACACTAATCGTAACGGGTAAAGGTAACGGGTATCAAGCTTTGACTATCTGGTCCCAGCTAATCGAGGTTGTTGGATTCAACATGGGCTTCTTTCAGCTTCTATTCCTTGCTAGCTTATACCTCATATCATGCGTCGCGTCCCACAGGCGATGGATGATGTTGGGCCTACCACGTTTCCAAATATGCACTGCTATTACATACAAATTGCAGTGTCGACGTACCGAGCCGACAAGGTACGTAAAGCGGCGTGGTCTCGGCGGTGTAGCCGGTCCGCGTCTCTCCGTGCATCCGCATCCGCATCGCCAGAAGCCGGGAGGATCCCCGTAACCCGGCGACAACTTCAGACGTGAAGGATGGAATGTCGGTTGATGAAGCCCGTGCTTGATGCTGTGAGGTAAAGTGAGTTGAGGCGAGTGAGTGAGTGATTTTGAAGATAGTGGATTTACAGGGCCCTGTAACTAGAACTAGGCCGAGACGACACCGATCATGTCATGTCATGACATGTTGGGATTCACAGCATGGAAAAGGATTGGATTATCAATTTACGGTACTGTACTTGACCAATGCCTCGTCGACCACTGATAACAGCAAATCTCACGCCAGATTCATGGCTAAAGTCGATTCTTCAGGGGCATTCACGGGCCTCATCATCCCACCAGGTGCGAGTGCAGCCGCAAAAGCCCCGCCAGCGTCATCGCGCTGAGATTGACCCCCACCTGAACCTCTGCAGTATTGTTTACTACTTCTTTCTGGTGCTCCCCTCCATAAACTCTCGTCTCCTCCCCTTCTTCATTTCTTCGACATTACCACCTGTCAACCATCCTTTTCCTCATCTCCGAACAAACATCAAAGCTGCAATCATGTCGCTGTCCAACAAGCTGTCCATCACTGACGTCGACGTCAAGGGCAAGAGGGTCCTCATCCGAGTAAGTAGAGCTGCTGCCCCGCGATTATGTTGAGCTCTCCACATCGCATCATCAGATGTTTTGAGGAATTCAGAGGCGGTTTTGCGAGATGAAAACTTCGAGTCTATTATTCAGACCTCATTTCAGCTTCAATCAATTGACTCAACTTCCCAAACTACAATCTTTCCCCCGTTAAAGCCTCAACACCAATACCCCGCCATCCCAAGCTCCAAAGCTAAAGCTAACCCAACCCCTCACCAGGTCGACTTCAACGTCCCTCTCGATTCCGACAAGAACATCACCAACAACCAGCGAATTGTCGGTGCTCTCCCCACCATCAAGTATGCCCTCGAGAATGGCGCCAAGTCCGTCATCCTCATGTCTCACCTTGGCCGCCCCAACGGCTCTCCCAACGAAAAGTACTCTCTCAAGCCCGTTGTTGCCGAGCTTGAGAAGCTCCTCAGCAAGAAGGTCACCTTTGCCCCTGACTGTGTTGGCCCTGAGGTCGAGGAGATCGTCAACAAGGCTGAGGATGGTGCTATCATCCTCCTCGAGAACCTCCGATTCCACATTGAGGAGGAGGGTTCCTCCAAGGACAAGGAGGGCAACAAGACCAAGGCCGATAAGGCTCAGGTTGAGGCTTTCCGCAAGGGTCTGACCGCTCTTGGTGATGTCTACATCAGTGAGTAGCCCCAACTTCATGGTCCGCTATCCCAATGTGCAATGCTAACAACAACAGACGACGCTTTCGGCACTGCTCACCGTGCTCACTCCTCCATGGTCGGTGTCGACCTCCCCCAGAAGGCCTCTGGTTTCCTCGTCAAGAAGGAGCTTGAGTACTTCGCCAAGGCTCTCGAGGAGCCTCAGCGCCCCTTCCTTGCCATCCTCGGTGGTGCCAAGGTCTCCGACAAGATCCAGCTCATCGACAACCTCCTTGACAAGGTCAACACCCTCATTGTCTGCGGTGGTATGGCTTTCACCTTCAAGAAGACCCTCGAGAACGTCTCCATCGGTAACTCTCTCTTCGACGAGGCTGGCTCCAAGACTGTCGGCAAGCTCGTTGAGAAGGCCAAGACCAAGGGCGTCAAGCTCGTCCTCCCCGTCGACTACATCACTGCCGACAAGTTTGACAAGGACGCCAAGACTGGCTACGCCACCGACAAGGACGGTATCCCCGATGGCTGGCAGGGACTTGACTGCGGCGAGGAGTCCGTCAAGCTCTACAAGGAGGCCATCGCCGAGGCCAAGACCATCCTCTGGAACGGCCCCGCTGGTGTCTTTGAGTTCGAGAAGTTCGCCAACGGTACCAAGGCCACTCTCGACGCTGTTGTCGACGCTGTCCAGAAGGACGGCAAGATCGTCATCATCGGTGGTGGTGACACCGCCACCGTCGCCAAGAAGTACGGTGTCGAGGACAAGCTCAGCCACGTCTCTACCGGCGGTGGTGCCAGCTTGGAGCTCCTCGAGGGCAAGGAGCTGCCCGGTGTTACCGCTCTGTCTAGTAAGTAAATAATATCCACTCTGTTGGAACACGAAGTACATGAACCTGTTGATGACGGGCTATGAAAATGGAAAAAGGTCGGGCGGGAAGGGCTAGCTTGTAGCAAAGCAAATAATCAAATACCAAATACCAAATACCAATAGAACTGGCGGAAACGCCAATAAAAACATACCCACATGTCCAATTGTTGTCTCAAGGTGCTTTGTGAAAGAGTTACTTGTTGATTCATTAACCGACCCAGTCTATGATGGTCTATCCATTCCGTGTTATCTCATTTCTCTCCTTGTCCTCATTTGTCTTATCCGCGCAGCCCGCTTCACAGCCAATCTCGCATCGCGCTCCTTCAAACTTTTCCACCTCGCCCATCGCAACCCAATCCTCAGTCACAGTTCTATTAGTTTATTTAGAGCTGCGGTCTTCCGTGCCACCCATGAAAAGTGGATCATCTTCACTTGAGGAATGTCCGTTATGTTGCTCGTCTGGAAACAGATTTGTCATGGGATCTTTAATCGATGGTATCACGTCGTCTGGGCCAGGCACGGTAGGGTGAACGCTTGGTGTTGGACTTGGGCTTGGTGGCTTGGATGCAGGCGCTTCCTTGGCTCCATTCGGGAGATGTTTGGTTTGATCATCCTATTTCTTCTTCGCCGCGTCGACCTTCTTAAGTTCCTCCCTGCACGTTGGTTAGCGTTGACTGAATGAAGATTGGGTGGAGGGGTGGACGTACTTTAGCTGCTTTGAGAAGTCATCGCTTGTGTCATCGTCGTCCCAGCTTTCTTCCCAGAGGTGCTTTGTCTCGCCGCTGCCCTTGGCAGCCTCAGTCTGATCCTCTGGCCAGTCTGTTTCGCGCAATCACGTTAGTCTCTGCACGACGGTGCAATAGGAGCGGTGAGTTGTACCGTCAACGGGGAAGTCCTCAAACTCGTCGTCTTCGCCGAGAGCGGCGGGCTTCTGCTCTGGCTTTTGCTCGGCCGGCCTGTCGTCTGTGGTCTTGGGATCCGTGGATGCCATTATGAATGTGGGTTTGTGGTATGAATTGTAAGTTTATCGGTAATGAGAAGTGTATGGATGGTTTGGCGTGGGTAGTGAGCTGTGGTTGTGGTTGTGGTCGGCTGTCGGGAGCTTGGTGATGATGAGGTAGCAGCTGGAGCCTTGCGGGCGAGGCGGGAGGTGGGGCGGAAGAACGATCGACCGGTGTGGATGTAGGGTAGCTCTAGGATCAGACGGCGACGGGATAAAGAAGCATGTTTGGGTTGTGCACGGTGAATATTATGCGGGAATTATTTGTCCTTGACTTATCCTCAGTAACTAATTCATGATCTATTGCGTGGAGGCTAATGGGTTGCCGGGCGCTGCAGTGTGTGTTTCCAATCTCGACACTTCAAGCTCACCTCAACAACAGCGGAATACAAAATATGCTGACCAGTATGCTACGCGGTCAATCGCGCCGGTACATGTGTAACCCCTGTATCCTGTGTTCTGATATCCTTCGATCGACAAAAGAAATGAACACAACAAAAGAAGGAATGAAAAGAAAAACCATCCTCTACACGCGACGGTTCATGGACTCTAGTAAGATGGAACGAGATGATTGGGTTGGACATGGATCTTGGTGGGGGCAAAATGAACATGAGAAGACAAAAACAAGCGACTTGCAATTCGTTACAGACGAATGCGACCGTCGGGAATCGAACCCGACTCTATTGCTAACATTGACGATGAATGGAAGGCAATAATGCTAACCACTACACCACGGTCGCTGTTGGAGATGGTTAAGCGTTTTGCCCACTGGTTTATATTGAGATGCATGCCACTTCTCGCAGAGCACGCGGCTCTTTGTCGTGACCTCGAGAGAACTTCACAACTGATCACTTGCATATACCGCTCCTCACCACGAAAGTCACTATTTGAGAAAGCCCACGCCAGTGTAGCGACCATCAGGTCTTCAATGATGTATTAAGCTGCTATGTGTATGCAAGCGCCGTGGGCGCAGGTATTAATGCTGGTTGTTTTCTGGTCGATGTCGAAAGTTACTCTCTACTCCATATCATTAGGAGTTGACATGATGAACCAATGGCCATCCCAGCCTTCAAACACTTCCTTAATAAGTTCAGAAGTAAGCGACCACGAAACATGAGCCGCCCCAGAGTTAATCTTCTCAGAGTAGATAGTTATTGTATTGCCTGCTGGCTGGCTCGTTTCCGGTTCGCTTTCTGGCTGGCTCGTTTCCGGTTCGCCTGATGGCTTGTTTTTTTGCGCTTCGAGCTGCGTCCTCATCTCCCCCAAAGCCGCCCGAGTCTGTGCCAGAATCTTTGATGGGTCGTCTTTCGCTGGTCGTCCTGTCCTCAAATTCTTGAAGCTTCCATATCCATAGCTGGTGAACAAACAGACAATGTGTACCCTTGGCATACCTGCTGCTGCGTACGAATCTTGTGGTGGTATGATGAAGCATGTCCCAACAAGACTTTGTGATGACCATGGATCGTCGGGGTCCGTTCTGGCTGCTCGACAATGCTCCTTGTACATCTCCCAGGCGTCTTTAAAACAGTATCTGAGTTCAGTTGCGCCGACGGCCCATTCGCCGACGCAATTTGTCGCGTGGACTAGGTAGATATCTGGAGGGAGGAATCGAAGCTTGAGGGATACCGACTCCAACTTGAATGTTGATGCTGCCATTTTGGATTCGATACTGGTAAGATGGATTGAGTGTAAGATGGGTTGGGTGTAAGATGGGTTGGGTGTAAGACGGACTGGATGTAAGATGGATTGGATGTAAGATGGTGGAGTAAGATGAATTGAAGAGAAAGACTGTGGCCGCTTGGCCATATCTGTGGTAGATGAGTGCCTACTGCCTTCCTTATATGCGACATCGTTGACTGTGAGAAGGTGGTCGGTTGTGACACATCGGCGAGGCAGGTAGCTCTGCTAATTGTTGGATAGGTAGGTAGGTAAGGCTGAGCTAACTTATACCTGTGTCTTATTCGGTACGAATGAAGATAACAGACTAAGACGATAGGTAGTGTTGCAGAGGCGAGTTCTTTGAACGTCACATGCTCTCGACCTAAACTTGGACAACGATCTTTCGTCTCGCTCAATCGCCGCCTTTTCACGACACAACAGGACACGAAAGTACGCCCTGGGTTTATTTCAGCATGCGCAAATTGATAGGTTAGGAGCGAATGACTTCTAATTAGATGCAGACGTAATGAATGAAAGGTTGTGGCTCAAATCCCCAACACAGTATTCCAGTGTTGACCACACATCTACTCTGCTGTCACTCCGTAAAAGCTCAGGGCGTTGTCACTGCCTTCAGTAGAATGGTATGGCATAACTGACAAAATGCTTCAAAAATATGGATTACAATCCTTGTGGCCGATTAGTATGGTAATTATCTCGTTATTTTGACTTCGCATACTCGGCATTTGCCAATTGTCCGTGATCTTTACCGATCTCCGTCATCATTCGCCCACAGTGAACTCGACCGGTATTCGGACGAAGATTGCAGCCTTTGAGCTGACAAATGTTGAATCAATGACCGAATTACATGATCGAGGATAGAACAGTTTTAAGGCGAGTTGTTGAAGATGTATAAGTAGAGGGGTTACACAACCCGATCGAGAATGTCTGACCACCCACTCAGCTGACTATTTTCATCACTTATACGAATAACCCTGCATCCAATAACAATGGTATCCATCCAAACCGTGAAACAGGCCAACGCTGGAATTGCGTCTCTTCCCAAAGGCCTCGTTGCCCTGTTCATAGGCGCAACGTCAGGCATTGGGCAGAGCGCGCTTCAACAATTTGCTCAGCTAGCACCTGCCCCTCGCATCTACACTGTCGCTCGTCCGCAAACAGCTCCTTCTCATGAAAGCCTCCTGGAAAAGTTGAAGCAGTCTAGCCCCGAAGGAGTTACAACCTCATCACGGCCGACGTCTCTCTCATATCAGAGGTTAGCAAAGCCGTCAAGGTTGTCAAGCAGAATGAGACCAAGGTCGACGTCCTTTTCCTATCTGCTGGCTTCATGCCCTTCCAGGGTCGAGAAGATACCAGCGAAGGTCTCGACTCATCAATGACAACACGCTATTACTCGCGACTCCGAGCCGTGGAGCAACTCCTGCCCTTACTCAACAATGCTTCCAGTCCACGCATTGTCTCGGTGTTGGCAGGAGGCTTAGAGGCGCCACTAAACGAGGTTGACTTGGACCTGCGAAACCCAAACAATTGGTCAACCTGGAACTCGTCCTTGCAGTCCGCTACTATGGGCACACTGGCTCTTGAGAAAGTTGCCCGAGAGAACCCTCACATCAGCATCGTGCACTGGTTCCCAGGTCCAGTAGATACTCCTGCCTTGGCTAGAAATGTCAAGTTGGGTCAGCAACCGGCACCGAATGCCATGAGTCAGGAGGATGCCGGCGCTCGTGCTCTGTTCTTTGCTACGAATGATCGTTATTCCGTTCATGGGGGTCTTGTACCTGCCCCTGAAGGAGAGGAAATGCCAAAAAAGTCAGGAGGGGGGATCTTTCTACTCAATCCTGTGGGGGAAAGCACTGATAACGAGAAGGTACTGGGAGGAATGAGGGAACGGGGTGTCGATGAGACTGTGTGGAAATTTACTGAGAAGATCTTTGCGGCTCACGGTGGAATTGGTAGTCAGTTTATGAGTACTTCATGAATCGCATCTAGTTAATCCTTGCGTAATCTGCTGTGTAACCACCTTGGGGTGTAGTGTTGAAGCTCTCAAAGCTCGGAGCGGTAGTCTGGACGAAAGCTAACCGTCTCAGAGAAGTTGAGCTGCCCAAGACTAACTCTCAGAAGCTCTGATAAAGGGTTATGAGTCCACTTGTATGGCCGAAGTCGTGATGTTCTGGTGTTGGTGAGGCCCATCCAGGCCCCTGAACTCTACCGACCAGAGAAACTCTACAACACACCGCCCACAAACAACCTTTTCTCATAGACTCCACTGGCAGAAAACACAGCCAGAGGTAGTCTTATGAACAAATTTACACCCAATGCTCAGTACGGGGCAGTGACGGAATGGCAAGAGCCGGTGTCCAGAGCCCTGCAGGTAGGTCTGTAAACTGTAAATCCTCCACACCACAACAAGCGTTGTCGGTTCGAAACCCATCGTAGAAGAAAAAAAAAAGATGAATGATGAAATATAAAGTTCTAACATATAGCACGTGCTATATATCTACTATATATCTTCTGACATCTTTAACCACATATGATATTTGCTATATACCTTCTCACATCTTTATTATTTTACCTGTTGTGTTTCCTTTTGACCTCCAAGTAACCCCTTTTCCTACCCAATATAACCCACCCAACTCTTCCACCAGAACCACTCTTCTTTGTAAACGATTCATCATATCAGAGACAATAACTCCTGGATCCTATTAGTAAGTATGCTTACTTGAAGTGCTGGTCACAAACCTGTAGCCTTCCTAGATTCTCATTTGCATGCCCATTATCGTGAGGCGAGAGTAATAAACCGGCCAAATATTTCTTCGACTCCTGGACCTTAATGACTTGCTACCGCAGTGTCAGAAGTATTTAAGTGAGCTTGGAGTAACCTACCTGCTCAAACGAGTCTCGCACAAAGAACCGCACAGTTGTTACCTCGCATGCCTGTCCGATGCGATGAATACGCGCCAGCGCTTGCTCCTCGAGAGTCGGGTTCCTAGTCAATCAGTCACTTGTCAACCATTTCTGGGCAGTCGGACTTACCAATGTGGCTCCATGAGGTAGGCTCTTGTTGCTACCGTCAAAGTGAGACTAGAGATTATCAGTGGTCTTGGACACTTGAGGTAAGTAGGCAATCAAGAGTCACTTACCCAGCTGCACCGCAAGACAATGTCAAGAGCATGACACGGACTGATGGATCATTCCTAAACCTGTCCACAATATTCTGTCGATCTTTCTGTGGTACTTTGCCATCAAACCGGACGCTTGGAATGGACGACTGTGCTAGGCCAGCTTCGACAATATCGAGCGTCAGCCTCCAAGTCGAGAACACAATGCTACGTCAAGTTAGCAACTAAATGTTACTACAGCTGTCGGATGCAATTAGTTCCTACCATTTCTCGTTCGGCGGTAGAGCTTTAATATCTGTGATCAGTGCCTCTACTTTCGATGGCAAGCCCATACCCAGCTGCGGCTGCATATCTAGTAAACTCGATTCAAGAGAACGCCCACTCGTCGAGACGCGGCTTAGGGGACAGCAAGGACTATGGCCACATCCGATACTTTGTCCAGATCTATGTGCACAATCAGCGCAGACGAAGGCAAGACAGCTGAAGAATACAGGGGTTTGATGCGTGGCTGCTGGGTCTTCAAGAAATGTTTCTGTGATCTCGAGCGTCGAGGAGCATTGCCGGCAAATCGTAGGCCCCATATCCCGCTGCAAATTGAAGGTGCTTTGTGCAATGCTCATCCAACTTTCAACCTGATGCGTATCCTGAGATGTCTTGGCATGCCTGGTGTGATAGTGTAGGCCCAAATTGCAGACAAGTCGTAGCGACTCGATCTGTTGCAGAACGTTGACATAAGCTCCCGATCTAGAGGAATCGGAATCCCTTTTCAAAGCTTCATCTATACTGATAACAGCTTGATCGCGTAACTTATCGTACAGTGCTCGCTCTTCTAAACTGAAGTCGACAGGGCATTGCAAATCTCGTCGGGGCGGAAGGCTGACCGTTCCCTTGTCTCGTCTAAGAAGAAGGCACTTCGACAGACGTTTAAGTCTCTTGATTGCTTCTTGATACTCGCCAGTCTTCCAGAGGCGAGAGATATCGGCATCGAAGCACCTTCGGTCGGTGTAAGGATGAGCCCTGATGAACTTGAAGAGAGTCGCAAGGTCACCAAGGCGGTTCTGAAGGGGGGTACCAGTGACAGCCCACCGTGACTTAGACTCGAGTGCACAAATTGACTGAGACATTCTCGAATTACCATTTCGGATAAGATGGGCTATGTTATCAGCCCAGAAGCCTGTGACAGTGATTCAGGGTGCGATGCAAACTTACCTTCATCAAGGATGATCCTTCTCCAACGCACAGAGAATAGGATTGAGCTTTTTGAGTTGCTCAATGGGTTCCACTCGGCCGAGATGGTGTGATACGTCGTTAACACAATATTCAATCCTTCAAGCTCGTGGGTAGACGTCAATCGACCTTCTCGGTGATGTCGGCGACAGACCAGACCACCTTGGACAACGTGCCTGTATCCTTGTCAGCTTGTTAAGATTAAAGGGATATCAGTACGAACTCGGATAGTTGCTCTTCCCATGTTCCTATCACTACAAGATGTTAGACCAACAACGTTGTGCGGGTTCAGGTACGACTGTTTGACTTACGCGGAGGCGGCACAACTATGAGAGTAGTTGGGACGTCTAGATGACTCTCCTCATCGGTGTCCATTTGACTGTTGTCGCTTTCTAAGTCTGTTGCCGCCAGTGCTATCATAGTCAAAGTCTTTCCGAGACCCATAGGATCCGCAACAATACCACCATAACACTGAGGAGGCTCTTCAGGCTGAGAAGCGTTAGAGACTCGGTTCAAGAAACTGTCAGGTCAGCAAACTTGCAGATATACATGCATGGAGAGAGAACAAGTTGCAAACTCACAATCTACCTTGGTCCGTATCCATGATCTCCCAAACGTCTGGCTCTTGGTCGTAAAATGCCCATCCGCGTTCGCGGCGCAACATGAAGGTTAGAGCCTGTTTCTGATGCCTGATGGACTATTAATAAGAGCGAAAGCACGAAAGGAGAGTAAAATGGACCTTCTCAGAGTTCTTTTGATGATCACGGGCTGTGGGGTTTCTTCCAAATCATCGTGACTGCTCAGTATATCCAGTAGATCCGGCTGTTGAGCGATAATCTCGAGTTGAAGAGCCTTTGAACCGTTGGCAACAATATCGGGAAGAAAAGGACAGGACGAAACATCATCAGAAGAAAGTCGATGGGGGTTACAATATCTGACTTGGCGATGGCATTCCCGTGGATCTTGTAAGTAAACTTGATAGTCTTCAAACCATGGTCCAATCTCATCGAAAAGCTCCAGTGGGCCGTACAAGGTGATCTTGATGTGGCATGGTACTGGAACGAAACCACTAGATCCTTTCTGGCCCTCAGGAATATGTAAATCATTGGGGTTGCATGAGACATAGAGTTCAAGAGACTCCTCATCGAGAAGCCCTTGCACCATCTGTCCATGCTCTGATAAGATTTGCCCATCAATTTCAGGAATCTCTTTGGCACAGAAACGCGTGGAAGACTCTAGCTCAACTGGAAATGATGGTGGTAGGGCCTTTGTTGAACCCTTTCGATCACATCTCGCAGCAATGCATGGAACCTGTGAAATCAGTCTTCAATAAAAGAAGAGAGGAAGTTTCGACTACTCACCATACCGAAGCAGACGGTTTCGAGAATTGGATCGCTGGAATCCTGCGGTATTAGGGAAGACACGGCACCAACAGTGCTGCTCTGGGATGCCGCATCTTGAATAATCGTTGATACCACAGGCTGCTCCAGAATTGGGTTTGCCTGCTGTTGGTGGCGGTAAGAGCTACCCAAAGCAGTTGTAGCAGTTTGCTGGTAAGGAGCCGGTGCCAAGCAGGGGGCATGGAACTGGTTCAGTCCTTGATGCACTGAGTGGACTGAATCTGAAGGTGCAGCGCAGATGTTTACAGGCCGGGAGCTTGTGGGACAGCTGGGAAAAGTCCCCAATAGATGCTGTTGGGCCATAACATTGTGCTGGTGACTATTAATGAGAGATGCATGGCTCCAGGAGTCTTGGGTAGTCCGGTAGCTATTGACTGGAGGTAGCAACGTTAAACTATGGTTCATGAATGTTCCAGACATGAATTGTGGAGTAGATGAAACGTTGTTAAAAGTTGGTGCAGCCAGGAAAGGAGCTGCTCTGAGCGGCTGAGGCTCATTGAATGCCTGAAATCCAGACATCCAACGCTGGCGGTTGTCATATTGAAACTGCTCTTCATTTTCGTCGTCGATCCTTTCCCTCTTAATCGGTCGATTCCATGTGTGTGACGGATCCATCTTCAATACGTTATGGTACGCCTCAGTATCTGGTGGAAGATGTACAGTTCGCCTGCTGGCAGGAATCTGAGTAAAAGAATGCGAGAGTTAGGTCTATTCGGTCTAGATGGATCGAACTGTCGAAATCAGGCTCTGGCTGTTGGCTGCAGCCAGGGAGCCTTGTTGGGCACTTAGCGAGGCACACATTGTGCACAGCCTGATGACATCGTTGGGTCGCGGTGCGCCGGCAAATGAGAGAATCCTGATCGACACAACAATGTGCGTTTGGCGGTGGCTGTGTGTGTGTGTGAAACATACACCGATATATGCATACGAGGCTCTGGGACTCATCAGGTCATAAATAATCATCTGGACGAACTGATCAACTTCTTTAGCAAGACAAACCTTCAACCACACGTCGATCGAGCGACATATCCATCAAGATGCCGCTGAAGCCCGCAGTATCAGCGCTTGCAAGGCAAACCATCAAGACGGCTTACGATGAACTCGATAGCACGATAAACTTAGGGGATAAGCGGGATTTCCAAAATACCACATTGCAGAATGTTCAAAAGGCTGCACTCGACATCGAGAACCAGCTTGCTGCAAGACAGTCACTTCGCAATATGCGCCGTCTTATGCCCTTATTCCGAGGCCTCGAACACTATTCCAAGGTAGTGGATATCCTGTGCAACGGTACTCCCTATCTGCCATGGGTTTGGGCACCGATCACTCTCATATTGCGAATAGCGTCCGAATACGTGGAGGCTTTCGAACAAATCATCAAGGGCTATGCTAGCATCGCTGATTCTCTCAAGCGATTTGAGATACTGAGCGACGCCTTCATCAACCAGTCAAGTTTTCAACAGACCTTGGCAATCTTTTACGCCGATATTCTCAAGTTTCACAAGTACGCGTACAAGTTCGTTCGACGAAGCGGTGAGTCTATACATAGACTCTGGAATTCCATAATCTAACCTTGTTTAGGATGGAAGCTGATGTTTTCAACATCCTGGGGACGTTTCGAGAGGAGGTTCGGTAATATCCTTGAAGACCTGAAGCAACATGGGTCGTTGATCGACCTGGAGGCGAACGCCCGAGATATTGCTGAAGCCAAAACGATGCGCGACGATATCCGTAAATGGAGAGAAGATAGCGAGAACAAAGTTCGCAACCAAGAAGTTGAAGAGAATGCAAAGCAATACGAGTCTATCGTATCCTGGCTCAAGGTCAATGAATCCGATCAGCTGGCAATCTTTGACTCAATATTCTCTGAAGCAACAGAATACCAAGGAACTTGCGGATGGATTCTAAGAAACGAAAAGATTAGATCTTGGGCTGACAGCAAGCCAGACACACCAGCCCTCTGGTTAAAAGGATCAGCGGGAAGTGGTAAAAGTGTTTTGTGCACTCAACTTGTTAACTTCTTGAGGCAATCAAAGCTTGTGGATCACCACTTCTGCACTTATCTGTACGCCTCATCGACGATGTACGAGCAGATAGTAAAGTCATTGGTCTTACAGATTCTCCGGAAAGACGGCGACCTGGTCGCCCACATTTACGAATCATGCATCCTGGAAAAGAAGGCAGCTACAGTTTCTGCACTGGAACAACTCTTACAGACACTTCTTGCAAGTATGTCAAGCGAGCCTAACCAAGTAGGATACATTTGGGTTGTGATCGATGGACTCGATGAATGCGATCAAGACAAACAGACACGTTTAATACGCCTGATTAACCAGATCGTATCGAAACCCGCGCTCGCAGGAACTATCACTTGTAAGGTCTTGATCTCTAGCCGAGCTCCATCGATTTCATTGCAACGACTCCGAAGAAGACAAGTTATTTCCTTGAGTGAAGAGAAGCCTTTATTGCAAGAGGCAATACGTCAATATGTTAACCAGAGATTAAAGTCGATGGACACCAAACTCCGTCAACTCGAAATAGACTCTTCTGAGATTGGGGAGATACAAGCCGTGGTCGTCACAAAGGCTGACGGTAAGTGCTACTTTATCCTATCCCTCCAGGATATACGTCGACTTATCCTCGTAAGGCATGTTCCTGTACGCCCGACTTGTCATGGATTACCTCGAGAGCAATATCTTTTACACTGGCGACGAAATCAAGAAATCGGTTAATCAGTTGCCGCAGAAGCTCACTGACTTGTATGTTTGAGACCGTTCCCCCTAGATCACGGAATATTGACTGTCTTATTAGCTACCATAAGATTCTTACGCAGATATTGGTGCACTTGGACCCTCGATCCGTGGATCGCATAAGATGCGTTCTCAGATGGATTGCGTTTGCTAGGCGTCCGCTTCACAAAGCTGAATTATTATCTGCTATCACTTTCAGTTCTGGTGATCCTGACGTTCCTCGTCTGGTTCCTCAATATTTGTTGCATATCTGCGGCACTCTTATTGAAGAGAGGAGAGACGCAACCTTAGCTTTCATACATAATTCTGTAAAGGAGTAAGTGCCATGGAACCTAGGAGATTGATAAGTCACTAAGCCCGGAGCAGGTTCCTACAGATGGACTCAAACACTATCGTTATTAGCGAACAGCAAGCATTTCTTGAACACGGGATAGCTTCTGTGACTTGCCTTCTTTCCGGCCTAAAAGCCTTCCGACAGACATACCCAGAGCACGATAGACTTATCCGAGTAGCTAAAGGCCTGCATGGCTTTCATGTCTACGCTACTGAGTTCTGGACTGAGTACCTACTGACTTATGCTAACTCGAATGATGCCATAATTGAAGACACATCACCTTCTTTGATTGGCCTCGCTTGTCAATTGGCGGAAGCTCTAGAGAGATTGGACCCGGTGAACCTGGATGATACATCATCCTCTAAGCTGTCAGACGAGCGACTGGTTTCCCTGCGACACTATAGAGTGCTACAGAAACATGTGGAGCGAGCTCTTAGGGTGAGATCCTTCAAGAATTTCGAGTCCATAGTCTTACAGGATCAACGTAAGTGATTTACTTCAACTAGCCGCTATTAGACAGGTCACTAAGTTGTATAGCTATTGGGACGTGCCAACAACGCCCGGATTCTCCGTTGGTTTCCGATGAGATCAGCGCCATGCTCGCCTCTTATCAAGGGACTGTCGAGTCCTTACTCGTTCAAACCTGCCACCATGGCCTTACTACTGATGAAATTGAACAGTTCAGATCCAGTTTCCGTTTCGCTGCCTTTACATGCCGGCTCGGTTCATGTCCGCGTGCGACAATCGGGTTCGAGACATCCAAACTCCTTAAGGCACATGAGAAGTCGCATCTCCAATGGTATCCTTGCACTGTTACTGGATGCCAATATCCCCGCTTCGTGTCAGCCGGGGCACTAAGGCGACATACGAAAAAGTATCACACCTGTGTTGTTACCCCAAAACCGATACGCAAAGGCGTGACAGATCGATCGTTGGAAAAGCGTCCTTATAGATACGACAAGGCGGATGATCTGGCAGGTCTTTCTGCTGCTCAGCCTTCAATGGACTTTTCGTCCCTGACTCCGCAGGACGGTTTCAATCTTGAGATCGATGGATTCGGAGATGCTAAAGATACAGAAGATTCCGAATTCTATGCGCTCACTCACACCAATATTAATGATACGCCCACGCTTGATGAAAATAGCGACGTGGTTAAATCTATGGAACTTACAGAGTCAACGGTCGCTCAAACGGACCCATACTCCCTAACGTTTCCGCCCAGATCTACCCACCCCCAAGACTTCTTAGACAAGGACGGTGTTCAGTGGATAACTTTTCAGTCTTTAGAGGTTGTGACTACATTAAGTTATACCGTTCGCTGCGATGTTGGGTCTGTCGACTTTGATGAGCTTTCCCCCGAATTCAAGCAAGAGAACTGTGTTTACCCGCAAGCATATTCCCCCAGAGGTCAGAACCCTCGTATCCTGAAATTGTACGAGACAGACTATAACTTCACCGGTTGGGCCTTGGCTAAGCTAAACATTCGTCTCCGCGGCAAACGAGATGTTATCAAGCAAGCTGTACATAGGTACGGCGTAGTTGTTGGAAGCCTCATAAACAGCAGGCTGCATCTATTTAGTGCAGGTAAATAGGATGATGGAAACATAAACACCAGAGGAGAGTCTCCAGGAAATTAATTGCTCGTACTACAGAAACAGACAACGCATTATTAAGTTCTCCACCCTCTATCTTTTCATGCCTTTCTCTTCACTTCTTCCAAGAATATTGTCTTTGCTTTTAGCCCCCCCTCTGCTAGAAATTCGCCATCCATGATTTCATGCATAGAATTTCCCTGCCGGTGTGTATCTTCTTCCCTCTTCAGGATGCAATATATGAGGAACCTGAGTACTTGAGAATACGCCATAGAAAGGCGGCTAATGCAGGGTCGATCGCGATGCACGCTTTACTGAGGACAGTACAGTACTATCGGTGCGGGATGCAAGGGTACCATATCTGACCTTAGAATTTCCGTCGGTCTCTCTGATTCCAGTCTATAAAAGCTGCTCAACCAACTTCACGTCGATAATTCGTTCTACGAAGGCAACAAGTTGTGCCTTACATAACCACTGTGTTTGAACCGATGTGTAAATAACCTTCTGTAATATTAACTTTTTGACCCCTCTTTAAGACTATATAATCCTCTAAAACCTTCGCCAGATTAACTTCCCTGATAATATAAATATAGCCCCCTAAGTCACTCTTTAACTTACAATTCGGCCCGTTATAGCCCCTATTATAACTTTATTAAAGCCCTTATTTAGGCCTAATTTCTTTTTAATAAGGCAATTTTATTATATTACCGGTTACTATTAATAATAAGAATTCTTTTTAGCTTTTTTTTTTATAATAATAAATAAAAATCTTAATTAGCTAATAGGCTATATTATTATTTAAGGCGCAAATAAAAATATTATAGCTAAAAAAAACTAATTTTATAT
>JAASAY010000418.1:0-30282 GCA_014822085.1 Fusarium stilboides | reverse complement strand
GACGAGGAATGGCCAAATAAAGGTAGCTTTGGCGACGGATACAGGAAGCTATTCCAATCGCCGAGGGACCTTATTTCTTATATCCAGGAGTGCCAGGGAAGACACTGCGGGTGTATTTGTCCATCATATCCTCTTAGGGTTAGTCTTTGCGACAGCGATAGCCCCCCCACCGGCCGGCCCCATCCCCCACCATAGCTGCCGCTCCCGCGCCTGCTTACCGCATTCTTTTTTGTTGTTTTTTTACTCGAGCAGCCTGGGAATACTTACCATGTTGAAGCAATTCGGAAGCATCGGATGGTTAGCTGCTGAGTTTGAATTCTTGGCTCTTGTCGCATTGTCGCCGACTCTTCCATGAACTTCAATGGCTCCCCAACTTATGGATATAAGCCCACTCGCTCTCGGCCGTTCGGCTTCTTCGAGAGGATGGGTTGTTTAAATCAATGTCATGACTGCTTGAAATAAATACTTTTATACCTCCTGCTTGATCGCATTACTATACCTGAGCTTCCTTCTGCCTTATTTTGTTGTGAACAGCATAATTACCACAGAAATCGAGCTTGCGACTCCTTCTCGTCAAGCTGGTGTGTTCTCGACCTCTCGATCGTTTCGCGCACACCAGCAAGCTTCAATTTGCCGATAAAGCTCAAAATCGAGCTCCTCTGGACTGACCAAATATGTTTTCTGCAAGGACAATATCACGCGCCTCGAGCGCATTGCTTGTAGCGCTTCTTCCCATCGTTGTTGCGCATGGCGGCGGCCACGAAAGTATGGACATGGGTCATGGCGGCAATGCGACAGACTCACCCAAAGAAGATTATCCTGATACTTACTTTGCGCATACTGAGTATACCGGAGTTATTTACACCCATATCTCATTAATGGTTCTCGCTTGGGTTTTCGTCCTGCCAGTTGGTGAGTCTCCAGAGCAAGCCCAAGCTCAAGTCAATTGCTTTGCGCGGAACCACTAACACGCAATCGCAGCTGTCATGTTCTCTCTGGCAAACTCACGCTTCACTCTGCCTACGCAATTCGTCTTCTTGGCTGTTAATGCCTTGGGTTTACTGCTTGGCGTCATCTACAACGCCCAGACCCCGGACCTGTACCCTAACAATGCCCACCACAAGATCGGCTGGATCGTGACATGGGTTGTATGCGCCCAGGTTCTTGTAAGTGCCGTGGGCTGTATCGCCGGCGCGATCAAGAGCCATGGCAAGAAATCGAGCAACGAGAGACATGCCTTTCTGCCCGTTCCGACTCGAGAAGTCGGTTTTCCTTCGCGCAATGGTTACTACCACAGTGATAATCCCTACCGACTCTCCGACGACAGCGGGCAAGGAACCGAGCCCAACACGCCTTCGCTTGAAAGTGACTCGGTATCTACCCTCAATGGCATGGACGAATCGCCTCTTGAGCACGCCAGGAAGGAGTACGAGGACGACGACGGTGACTTGGAAGAGCTGTCTCTCGATTCACCTGCTCCCAAGGGAGCTTTCGCTCGCCAAGCCTCTAGGATCGCGGCATCACGAGTATGGAAGTACCTCAACATTGGCCGCCAAGTAATCGATCGCATTATTCTTCCTTTCGGCTTCATTGCGCTCTCGACTGGAGTGGTCACCTTTGGCCGTTTCTTCGTAAGTCACCAGCAAAGGACTCAACTATGGTACTGGACTAACAAATCATCAATAGGAAGGTCAGGGAATCTTCAATGGTTTGGCTCATTGGGTCAAGGGCGGCATCTTCTTCTGGTTGGGACTCTTCACCTTGGGCCGTTGGAGTGGCAGCTTTGGCGAGCTTGGCTGGGCATGGAACGTTAGCCCCAAGAAGAACTTCCAGAAATGGCGCCCTTCTGCCGAGTTTGTGGAGAGCTTCTTGATCTTCTTTTACGGCTCTACAAACATCTTCATGGAACACCTCGGCGGTTGGGGAGGTGCCTGGACCCCTCAGGATATGGAACACATCTCCATCACGATCCTGTTTCTTGGTGGCGGCTTGGTAAGTCTATAGCTCCCGTTTCCCTTCAAGGATTCTACAGTCAGGGCGAAGATTGACCGTTGATTCCCTAGTCTGGCATGCTGATCGAGTCGACGCGAATCCGCGACCTTCTCAACACGACCGTCGAAGACGTCGAGCCCAAGCACCCTTATACCGACGAAGAGGCCAACGAACACGAAGCACCTGATACCTACGAGTTCTCCCTCAACCCTATTCCGGCTCTGGTGATTATGTTGCTTGGACTCATGATGAGCTCCCACACGCAGCACACCATGATGTCCAGCATGGTTCACAAGCAATGGGGCGATCTTCTTCTTGGAGCCTCACTAGCCCGAGGCCTTACATACGGCCTCATGTTTCTGAAACCTCCCAAGTCGACTCTTCCTTCACGGCCTCCCACTGAGCTTCTGGCTGCTTTCGGACTGATTTCCGGAGGAATCATCTTCATGGCCAGTGTAAGTAGACTCGAACCACATTGTAGAGACAAAGAACTAAAACTAACGAAAAACAGAGCACCGACACTGTCGAAGGAATGATCCACTACGATCTCGACGCCATGTTCATGTACACCGTCACCATGGGCCTTGTCGGACTGTTGATGGCTTGGGTTGTTATCGTCCTTGCCATCAAGGGTTGGGCCGTACGGCTAGAGCGACGTCGCATCTCGAACTAGAACACTCGAACATACACATTCACATACATACATACACACACTGCTATAAGAGAAGGGAACTAACTACCGCCTTAATGGGGGGTAGATGGGAGATGCATAGATAGATTGTTTGTTTGCATTGCGCGCTTGATGCAGCGATGAGTCTGCTTTTAGATACCCTTACGAAACTACGGCCTCTAATTGACCTAATTTCTGAACAATCTTCCTCACCCGCTTTGTCGTGGTGTGATCTGTCTTCGTATGGTTTGGCGCTGCGAGATCCTCATTGTATCGTGTTCCAATAAACGCACTTACGAAGCAGCAAGCGCTCGTATCGTAGCAGGTTGTCATTGCCAAGGATTTGGCTGTGCTTAGTTTCCAAGGCCGTCTTGTATCGCAACGGCAATTGTTTGGCGCTCTATTAAGGGTATTCACCCGACTGACTGGATAATTTGAACTGAATGTGTGTGGGCTGCTCATGCATCGGCATCCTTGCTCTTTGCCTCATCCACCACTCTTTTCTGATCCTCAGGTGAGAAAAGACCAGCACCTTGCTGCAGGGCATGAACGAGAAAAGGGATCGAGTCGCCCTTGAAATCCTCCGCGTTGCGGACCTTGTCGAGGTCCTCTGAGAGTTCTTGGGTTGTCCGCTGGAGGTAGTAAGATGTGAACTCCGCCGAGGACTGGTTGGTGGTTTTGGACGACATAATGATGATTTTGGGATGAAGAGTAAAGTATCTGGTTTCGTTGAGGTGAAGCGGCTGCCCTGTACGCCTCTTGGTGAATTTGTAGACTTGATGATAACCTAGGTTCAATATGAAAGCAAAAGTTTGGCTAGTAGCATCTAGACAGTGCGCAAACAGAAATTTTGATCCAAGCACTGTGCGCATTATGCAGCTACGGCTATGATATTCGAGTACAACGGACCATATGAATTGGCAACTGGCTTGTTTAAGCCTTTACATGGGTATACATGATATAAAAATCTGCGTGCTTTGTTTCGAGACCTAATGTTGATTTGGGATCGCTTTTCATATTTCATAGTCTATCAAGTACTTGATCATCTAACTGCACCATGCAGTGAAGCCCGTCTAATACACAGGTCTTAGGTGTAACTCCTCAAAACAAATCATTGCCTATGAACGCCGCCATGCCGTCATAACGCCCTGCATGCCTCGTTGTGAACATCATCATAAAACATATACACAACTGAAACGACTCAGTGAGAAATGTACTGGAAAACAGCAGAGACCACTGACTCTCCATACTCTTGCCTCAGCAGCAGGTCCTGGATGGGCTTCAAGCCCTCATTGACAAAATGGTTCCATGTGCTGGTATCACCATACAACATGGCCGGTGCCTTGATGTACTGCTTGCCATCTGGCTTGCAGCGTTTGCACTTGAAAGTCTCGTGAGTGTCACTCTTGGTGTCTGGCCGATACTGAAACAGCTCACGTAGACTGTCGAGTGAGAAATGTCGCTCGACATCTTCCGCCGAGTCCACAACGCAAGAAGACAAACTTTGCTTGTGGGACTGTCGCTGGAAAATCTTTTCCTCAATAGTACCAGTCGCGATGAAGCGGTATACGAAACAATCCTTCTTCTGTCCGTCACGCCACACTCGAGCCAATGCCTGTTGATCGGCCGCAGGGTTCCAGTCGGGATCAAAGAGGACAAGGCGATTCGCGCCGATAAGGTTGATACCACATCCACCAGCCTTGCTGCTGAGTAAGAAGACAAACTCATCACCCTCGGGATCATTGAACCGATCGACAAGCTTCTGGCGCTTGTTGACATTCATGGTGCCGTCGAGACGGAGGGATCCATATTGCCGAGAGCGGCAGAGTCGCTCAAAAAGGTCCAGGGTCGAAGTATAGTTACTGATCAAAACAATCTTGTCGTTCGTGTCGTGACGGATACGGGCCAGCATACGATCCAGCACGGCCATTTTGCCAGAGTACCATGACTTGACCTCGCGATCTCGGCCACGGGATTCTTTGGGAACGTAATCTTCGGGGAAACACTTCTCCGAGCCTGGCAGATCATCCGCCATGTTAAGAAGATCAGGATGGTTGCAGAGCTTCTTGAGAATGTTGATAGCCTTCAAAGGTTGACTTCCCTTACCTCTCAGGAGAGCTTGAATGTCTGGACTCTTGATGAAGTAGTTGTAGAGGTCGTACTGGAATGGTGCCAGGTTGCAGAACACAACGTGCTCATACTTGACAGGCAAGTACTTGGAAAGAATGTCGTTTGTGCGACGAATCAGGAACTTGTTGACAACACCGAGCAACGCCGCAGTGCACTCATCGCCCTTCTTACGATCCGCTTCTGACGCATCGGCATCTCGACCTCGTAAGATAGGGATCTCGTATCGCTTGCGAAACTCCTGCCGTGTTCCAAGTAGATCAGGGTTCGCGAAACTGGTGAGGGAGAAGTACTCTGTTAGATCGTTCTGGATGGGTGTTCCGGTAAGAATGACGCGCCGCGTGACGTTCAAGCTGTTGAGAGCGTTGAAGGTGTTGCTGTCGCTGTTCTTGAGACGATGGCCTTCATCACAGAAAAGTAGGCCGATCTGTGTGTGCTTAAGCTCTTCGACGTTCAACCGTAGAGTTTCGTAGGAGACAATGATGACTGGTCGGGTTACAGCTCGACCGCTTGCAATTGCCCACTGGCGAAGTTGGCGTGTGAGCTCTTCCTTGGACGCCTTTCCATCAATGGCAAATGGCGTGACGGCATTAGCACCAAGCCATTTGACCAACTCATTGGCCCAGTTCTTGACCAAACTGGCAGGACAAACGACGATGGCTTTCTGAATCGTTGACTTGCCAGCATCCGGAGATTGCTTGAGAAGAGTCCACATGAGAGAGATGCATTGTAAAGTCTTTCCTAGACCCATTTCGTCGGCCATAATACAGCCATTGGCCTTTTCGTCAATCAGTCCAGTAACGCACCGGTACATGAACTTGACACCTTCAACCTGATGAGGACGGAGAATCTTGGCGAGCTTTGGGTCAATAACGACCGGAACCCGAGGATGCTCACCATCCACCTTTTTCTTAATTCCCAGAATCTCGGAAAGACTCTTGTGAACGAGTGGCGCGTCGAGCTTCGAGGCTTCAGGCTTAACAGGCTCAATGGCCTGAGGAGCTTCTTTCGGCTTATCATCGACTGTCGGGTCATGGAGTACAATGGCGAATTCGCCACTGGGGTCATGCAGCGGTTTGGCAATGAACACGGCGCCCTGTCGAAGGCCAAGAGTAGGGGGAGCGCGATTGGGATTGTATGCGGTGCTGTCCTTGTTCTTCAGTGGGACAGAAAAGGCCTTGCGGAAAACAAGGCCTTTTTCTTTGGCTTGGAAAACGGGAAATCGATTGGCGTCTCGAGTGGCAAGCGCGAGCCTGTCGTCGTTGGAGTAGGGCTTGTCGCTGTCGGTTTCGCCATCGGCACCACCATAGTCAACCTTTCTTCGCTTGCGGGATTGTCGGTCGACAGCAGGGCTTCTTCCAGCAACTCCGGGGCATTTGAATGGTTTGTAAAGTCGGTCAATTGAGGAGGGCGTTGGCATACGCTTGCCTGGAGTCTTGTCCTTGCCAGCAAGCGGCGTTGCCACAAGAGGTGACCTGAATAGGGTGTTAGAAGTTGTGATAGTAAGCCCGAGGGCATCATGAGGACTCACGCTGCTCCCATTTTGAATGCCTTATTGTCGTAAAGCTTTGTGAAGAGATTAATTCGAGTTTGAAAGTTCCTTTGCCACTGGGCAATGATCGATGGAGGGTAAATAGGCAAGGCGCGATGGATGACTCGACGCGACGGCAGGCAGACACACGCTATCACGTGAGTTGCCACCTCCCATTCCGGCAGGGACCCCCGAAGCCCGAGACCGCCGTAGCGCCGGAATCTTGTTGAGACGAGATCTCCACTAGCTTAGGTAAAAATGCGTATTCGGAACCAAGTTTATTATTTACAGCTGTCGATGGAGTCTGGTGGCAAGGGATGCAATTTTCCCTACAATTCTCGTTGATCTCAGTCCTCTTCAAAAGTGTCCAGAAATGATATCTGAAAGTCCCTTCGCTGTAGCCACGCCTGGGTAGGTCAACTTGCCGATCACCACCGCACTATGCGGCTCTAGAAGACCCTGGATCACTAACACATGCTTCAAGCGTAAATCTCCCCAATTCCGATCAGAGCCGATCGGCCGGTGGAGATGCATTTGCCGAGCATCAATCCTCTGGACCGACCCCTCTTCAAGTAGCTGTTGCTCAACATCGTACTGGAATTGTCACAGCAACAGTTGCTGGTCACTTTGCTCATTGGCAGTATCTCACTCGCTTTCAACGGATTAATGTTCAGGCTACTGCAAATCGGCTTCCTCTTGCGCGCCTCGGTTTGGCCTGGGGCCTCGTCTACATCGGCGTGCTGAGCACTGTCACTCTCGCTCAGCGCAAGGTCGCAAGGACTTCCGATCCTCTTCTTTCACCTCTGGAATCTTAAGGCGATAACCTCACCATGTCGGCAGACTTTTGGGCTGGCTACTTGAGTGGAGCTGTCGGCATCATTATTGGAAATCCTCTTGATGTGATCAAAGTACGACTGCAGGCTCAACATACCACCTCATTATCAAACCCGCCTCCTCATTCGATTCATACGGGGGCATCAGTAGCAGCTTCCTCTATCAGTCATGGCACCGCTTCTAGTGCTCGGTATTTCGGATCATACACTTCTCTGGTAACCGGGACTGCAGCACCAATTCTCGGCTATGGTGCTCTAAACGCTCTTCTTTTTGTCTCTTATAACCGCACCGAGGCGGCATTGAACAACGCATTTTCTACCTCGGGGAGTCTTTGGAACACCTGGATTGCTGGTGCCGTGGGTGGTCTCGCAACATGGGTTGTTAGTACTCCTACCGAGCTCATCAAGTGTAGAGCACAATTGGCCTCTCCTCCAATCTCAAGTTGGGCAATCACTAAGCAGATCTGGAAGAACGAAGGCGTTCGGGGACTTTACTTTGGAGGAGCTGTAACTGCTCTCCGCGATAGTGTTGGATATGGCTTCTACTTCTTGTCCTATGAGCTAAGCACTCGTTGGTTAGCCACACAACCTGGCGAGGAAACATCCTTCCGAAATGAAGCTGCCAAAGTTCTGCTCTGCGGAGGATTAGCTGGTGTTGCAACCTGGGCCAGTATATTTCCCCTTGACGTTATCAAGACTAGGGTTCAGGCCCAGACACTGGGCGGACAAACAGAAACTTCACCTCTTCTCCCATCCAACAAGGCTTCACAAGTCACACGAGCAGGCGCTCTTCAAATTGCGCGGGAAGCGTACCGGGAGGGAGGTTTCCGTGTTTTCTTCCGAGGTCTGACTGTATGCAGCGTCCGAGCCTTTATCGTCAATGCTGTTCAATGGGCCGTTTACGAAGGGGTCATGTTTGAACTTGGACATGGCCGCAAGCAAGCTGTGCCGAACGACCCTAGGGTAGTAATGGCGCAGATATAATGATATATGAATTGCACGATTAAGTTAGCCCCTGGATGTTACATGTCGTTCGCAAGAAAGAACGAACCCCTGGGCACTGTAGGGTATGCGATCGAAAACCTGGGTATTAGTCTATCGTCCAGCTGTCGCCTAGATGGTCATCCTTAAACATGCATTCCTTAGCTCACCAACTATTCCAGCGTGTAGTAGCCCCTGCTTTGAAAGTTGTCGGATTGGTACATGAATTCACGTTCTCTTCTGGGATCAGTTTTCGAGTCTTGAAAAACTTGTCAGGATTCCAATGTTGGGTGAACTTGCGGTGCGAGGAGTGTCTACCGACAGCCTGACTGCTGACTATGCTGGAGCCAACAAAATAGCGAGTCTAATCTAATAGGAGAGCATGCAATTCTTAGACTATACATTATAGCATCAACTCAAGGCATATCGATCGTCTGGTTGAAAGAAAATCCATTACTCCTATTCCTAGAACTGAATGTGTAAACCTGGTTTTTCGCCCTCTTAATCTTGAACACGATACCCCAGGCGCCTTGAATCCATGTCTTGTCCTCCAAACGTCCTTCGCGAATTTCACGCAGCACCCTTTTCTTCGTTGGCCTTGCGCCAGCCTTCAAGGCCTGCTTCGGTCTTCCATCGTTGGGTATCATCGTCGTATTGCTCGAGCCACTTGGCCATGGCATCGCTAGCCTGGGTGACGACTTCCTTATTAGCTTCGCGCGCGTCTGCAACGTCCTTCTTAAGTCGCTTTTGAGACACGTCCCCGTTCTGATCATCGCGCTCCTTTCTCTTCTTTTCCCTTTCAGCCAACCATTCTTTCCTTCCAGCGAGATATTTGACGCTGTGTCCTAAGCTAGCACTCTCATGCGAGATACCCTTGTGGGATCTCTCGAGAGGGGGAGCAGTGAAAAAGAGGACTCGACCAGCACTGTCATGTTGGAACGTCTTGCGAAGCTCCTCCGGCAGAGTATCGTTGATGTTGTCTGGGAGGGAATAGACCTCTGGTGGTCGCGGGGGGTTGTACATGTTGCCGCCTTGCATAGGAACTCCAGGAGTAGGAGCCATAGGGCTGCGAGCAACAGGAGGGGCCTGAACTTGGCTATATGCCTGGGCCATATGATTTGCCATCGGCGTTTGTTGATGCACAGGAGGCACCTGCTGCCCATAGTTTGGTGCGAAACCTTGCGCATATCCTGCCTGTGTATGTGGAGTCTGGTGCTGGTATTGCACAGGTCGTACCGATACTTGAGGCTGAGTGCCCAGATGAGGTGGATGGGGAATGGGGACTGGGGTTTGATGAATCTGTGGAGGCTGCGCTCCTGGGGTCACTGGCTGGAAGTGAGGCGTCATATGGGCGTTGTATTGAACAGGTGAGGGCGATGGGCCTCCGGGATAAGGCAGTGAGGGGTGCCTCGTGGAATGTTCCCCGGGCATGCTGCCAGGCACTGACAACATTGATGCGCGCCGGCCGGCATCAGCATCAGGGAGTGGAACGGCAGACATGGCCTGCGGCGGAGGCGTGGGCTCTGGAGGGGGCGACTCCTAGTAAGTAAGGTCAGTTAAATGCGATCGCGGAATAGAATGAGCTTCAGTGGCTGGAAAAGCCTGAGGCACAAATAACAATCAAGAATCAGGCGCTGAAGCCCAGAGGAATATGGTGTGGGCAGGGATTGTGCAGGGCGTTTGCCGATAACAAATTGTGGTGGCCAGCCGAACAAAGATATGGCACGCCAGCAAACAAAGAGCGAATGGATATGATTGACTTACATTGGATTCCCGCGGGCGGCGATGCACAGCTCCAACTATCGGCGGCGCATTTGGGCTTCCCCATGTTGGTTTGGGCAGTTCGTCTGTCTCCTTTGCGTCCTCGCGCAGCAAATGCTTGATTGGGCTAGGGATTTTTCTCATACGTCGAGGCACGTCAAAGAGGTCCATTTCGTAGTCCTTCTCGCGCACTTCATCTGGTACACAGCTTGCCCACGTCTTGATCTTGTTGAATGTGAACTTTTCTTCGTTATAGCGTGACTCACACACATAGACATCCTTAGTGGGAGGGAACCCTCGAGGACGGCCTCTGTTGAAGCGGGTGACAAACATAACAAAGCACCGATCTAAGACATCCTCGATCTGGTGATCCCGGTACTGCCCAGTCTTGACCACTTCACGCTCGAAAAAGTGCTTCTCATATCGATGCACAGTTTGTTCCGGTCGGTAGTACCAACAGGCATTGATCCATCTTTGACCGGCACGATCTTGCCAAGTCCGATAAATCTGAGCCACGATGGGTTTGGCCAGATCATTTGGGTTTCGGATGTGAACCCAGTCTCCTATCTGGAAGTCAGTAACATTGCAAAGGGCCAAGTACGCAACATATCGGCATGCACATACCGACTTTCCATGACTGTCCATTATATTGTATCTCTGCCAACGGCAATTTGCCATCCTCATCTCGGAAGTCGTCATCAGGCTTAGCCTTTTCTTGCTCAGCCAAGAACCGCGCCTGCTTCTGGAGTTCAATGGCGGCCTGGTATACTTCACTGTCGTCCTCATTATAGCGTTTGGCATTCTCAAACATGAGGTTGAGATCTTGAAGGACGTGGTCGACGCTTTGATACTTCTTCCGCTTTGCATTCTTTTTGATATTGTCGATGGCGATAGGATTCGGTATTGTCGTGTAGTAATCGGGGACAGCTGCCTTATCCGGTAGTTTCTCAAATGGGTGAATGAGAAGGCTTCCTCCAGCATCCCTGGGTTTTCTCAAACCCTTCAGAAGTGAAGCGATGCGTGCTTCATTTGGAGTAAGCACGCTAGGGGGTCGTCCTCTTCGTTTGTGCGAATCGTCTTCGTAATCTTTGTCTTGATCTCGGCGCCCAGAGGCACGTCGTCTTCGTCCTCGCCTTCGTCCGCCTTCATCGTCGGAGTCATCATCATCATCTTCGTCCTCGTCCTCCTCTTCGTCTTCCTCATCTTCCTCATCCTCGTCATCGTCCTCCGCCGGCGGCGATTCTTCTGCAGGAGGGAGTTCGCCTAAGTCGGGTAATTGCGCATCATTTGCTGTAATGTGGCCCTTCTCTACCAACTTGTTGAGCTCCTCCACGAGTATTTCCCTCAGTCGAACAGCGGCGCCAAAAATAGGAGCGGAGGGACGGTTGTAGACTTGGGCGTTGTGACAGATTTGCGCAACATCCTTGACGAATTCGGAAAATGAGCTGTACTGCTTCTTTTGCGTTTTCCCCTGTCATTCTCGATCAGCTACTGTGGTGCTTACAATAAAAACTCCTGTCGACCTACTCGGACGGTGCTAAAGGCAACGGGTTCGGATATGATCTCGAAATAGTCGGGCAATGCCCGCCGGTTGGGAATGCGCTGAAAGCCAGCAGCAAGTTGTTCGCCGCTATAATCAATTGACGTCAGTCAACAGGTTTGGAGATGTGAAAGGGTAAGCATACTCGTCCTCAACACTGCAAAGATAGGTGGACAGATTGTGAATCAAGCGATACATGTCAGGGCGGCCTTCGTCGTCCACCTCGCCCTCTGCATCCTCTTCACCTTCAGCGTCTTCATCGCCCTCGGCATCCATATCCACATCCACATCAGGGTCGCCTTCGGCATCGACATCATCATCTGGAGTATCCTTCATCTCGACATCCGCGTTGGCTGTCTTAGCCTCGATCGATTCGCGCACCTCGGGCGCGTTCGTCCTCCGAGTGGACATGATGGGCTCGTAAGACCAC
The DNA here is from genome assembly GCA_014822085.1 of Fusarium stilboides. Taxonomy (NCBI): domain Eukaryota; kingdom Fungi; phylum Ascomycota; class Sordariomycetes; order Hypocreales; family Nectriaceae; genus Fusarium; species Fusarium stilboides. The sequence goes on along the minus strand of JAASAY010000418.1, from coordinate 18,417 downwards.
TCGGGTCCAATCGCAATCCGTATGAGCTCGAGCTACGTCGCGCGATTGTCGCGTTGATTATGTTATGCTGTAAAAGTCAATCGCCGTGAAAGATTGACTCGTAGAACAACAACGCCAGTTTTCGCGAAAGCTCAAGATGAAGCTGAATTGGGTAGGTACGTATTTCCGTGCTGGGCGATGAAGGTAGGTGCGACTGAAGAGCGCGTGTATTTGCGCGCGATATTGATTCCTGATGTGGCTAAAATCTACGTGCGTAATTTCTAGCGGGTCCCAATGTCCCCACTTCACACAGCGCTGTGATGCTATCGGGTATCAACTTGTCGTTGATTTATTTACTTGGTAGCATATCTTTACATACCTTGAGGCGACAGAATTCCAGGATATTAAAGATACAGACGAAATCTTGAAAGTGATTATCTGTTATATTTTGGGAGCAGTGGTTGGGCAGATAAAGAAACACCCTTTCCTGGAGCTTCTTTCCACTTCCTCGCCTTCAGAGCTTCCCTTCAACACCCCTCTCTCACCGTTACTCCAGACTTGTCCTCCATTCCTATCGTCTATCACATCTTGATTCTCCAAAACGCAACATCCTCTAAAGTCTTGCCCACGCCGTGAATCTTTTCACAGATCATTATGCGAGCTCGTTTCAAAGGTCCAGCCGGTACTGGTATCCTCGAGATGCCAGACGATGCTACTGTCCAGACCCTCTTCGATGAGCTTCGGACAAAGACTGGCATTACCAATTTCAGCATTAAATATGGCCCTCCCATGGCCATGAAGACCCTTGAGGCCAGCCAAAACGATCAGATCGCCCGGTCTCTTGGCCTTCACGGCGAGACACTTACTATCGTCCCCGAGGACGTACCGCCTCCACCTGCTGAGACAGCTCAAACCGGCACTGTCCAGCATCAGGCTATGAAATCAAAAGCTGCGAAGCAAAATGAGAGCCCTGAGGATGTAAATGTTCCATGGCCAGAAAGAGAAGGAACTCTACGTAAGTCGCCTGAGATCCTCGAGCTCAGCATCATGCTAACAGTGAGCAGTTTTACGAGTGATGCCCAGTGATAACAGTTGTCTATTCACTGCTTTTGGCGGTGCTCTACAAAATCAGATCCCCGCTCATAAGCTCAGAAGGATGATGGCAGACTACATTGTTCAACACCCGGAAGATTATTCGGAAGCCGTTCTAGGTAGTTCACCTAGCCAATATTGCCGCAGCATTCAGGATCCTGACCGATGGGGTGGCGGTATTGAGCTCAGCATCTTGTCCTCCATCTTCAACATCCAAATTTGCACTTTTGATGTCCAGGTTAGTTGAGCTCCCGTTGCCTTATGCTATATCGCGTCGCTGATCATCACCTAGGCCCAAAATCTGATTAATTTTGGGGAAGACAAGGAGGATCGTTGCATCCTGGTGTACTCAGGAATTCACTATGATCGTGTTGCTTTTAGTCTGTCTGATTTCCCGCACGACTCCCCTACGTACCCTCCCGAGATGGATCGCACGGTATGGCCCACTACCGACAACGAAGTAATCGAAAAGACCCAAGAGCTTGTGAGAAAGCTCAACAAGGCTCATTACTACACCGACACGGAAGGGCTCATCCTAAAATGCGATGTGCCCGGATGTGATTGGATCGGTAGCGGCCAGCGCGAAGGGCAGAAGCACGCAGAGTTGACGGGACACGTGGATTTGAGTGAAATCCAAGATGAAGGCGACAACGTGCTTCGCAAGTGCGACACGCCCGGATGCGACTTCATAGGCCAAGGGGACAGAGCCATGAGGCAACATAGTGCTGATACTGCCCACGAGCGATTCTCCATTATTCCGGACTGGTGAATGTGGCACAGGCTCCAAGTTTGACTTCTGGAACTTGCTTGAAGCTTCATTGCATATTAGCAAGGCAGTTTGTTTTGAGGTCTTGGGGCATCAGTGACCTTTAGTCACAGATAAAGCATTACTGGCAACCAATTTTGTGTCATAGGTGTTCATCACGGATAGAGTTGTTTAGGAGATATCATGATTGAATTGTACCTGATGATCTATCTCCAGAGAGACATGTGTAATTGTGATATTTGTCTTTGGCACGAATGTCATGCATCAACGATTATGCGTGTCGGATATCATGCCAGAAAACCCAGCACTGAGCTGAGCTGCTCCGCTGAGTATATCCAGCAGTACTTAGTGTGAATGTACTAGGCTGTCTGCTCGAGAGCAGTCTATGCGTGAGCGCAATGGGAAAGTAAAAACCCACATGCCCTGACTTCCCTAGCTCAACTATACGACGCTCTCAACGCCACTCAGATTAACCAGACATTCTCCATGTCATAAGATTATTTCTCTTAGCGAAAGCTGTCTGCGTAGTCGAGTGTAGCTGCTCACTCCCCTTAAAGCAAACATGAAGTCGGACTTGTTCATTAGTTCACTTTCTTTGAGAACTCTTGGCTGTGCACTGAATCGATGTTGGCCAAAGAAAGGTTCAAGAATTCATGCTTGTTTGACCAATTCTGTTGTTCCTCAGTGAACTCCTTCATCTGTTGAGGGGGAGGCGGCGGGTCGGTAATCTTGGTGATCAGGTATGCAGTTGATGCTTCAGCAATACCGTAGACTAGCACGCCGACGAGCGGAATTTTAATAAGCATGTAAAAGCCAAAGCCAAAGCCGAACAGAACACCTTCGCGGCTGCGGAACCAGTTGCGCTTTTGATCCTTTGTGAAATGAACACGGGCAAAGTACGGCTCAAGCAATTCTCGCATCAGACTCCTGGAGGAGAAGTAGCTTTGGAGGAAAATGACCAGGTACTTTCGGGGAAGAAAGATACCCGTACCAAAGATGATAGAAGCCGGTCCCAAGCCGACAGCATTGTTGAAGGTGTAGAAACTGGCAGCGGGCAGCACGAACCGACCGATGACTGGGGTGTATGAGAGGGCGAACACGGCAAGAGAAATGCCGCCCTTTCGGAGGAACCGGTAGAGAAACATGGAGACAGCTTGAGCGGTACTCTCGGAGTGGGTACTCCCATCGGATGCCCGGTACGTCTTGAGGTTGGGATAGTACATGTCGCGAAGCTCCGAGGGCTTGTCATCTCTGTGTTTTCGGACGTAGGTCATATCCACCCACTGCAACGACTGCATGAAACTATTACGATTTTGTTAGACCTGATCGATGTTCCCATGCTAGATGAATGACTTACAGATTGTCAAGCGTTGGTACCACATAACGCATGAGAGCCATAAGGAAGAAGGGGACTTGAAGGACATATTCTGCAACAAAATCGAGTCCACTGACAAGAGTATCGTCCCACGTTACAGCATCAAGGGATGCGAAGAGTGAGATGAACCATATTAGCACCTTGATCCCGATTATCTGGTTCCTGTCAGTATTACTTCTCTCTTTCTACCAATTTGTGGTGGGTCTTACAGGAACAGTGATGACGAGTCTAATCGCAAGTCCTGCCAGGACAGCAAGGGCGGCCTGACGATAGTGATCTGTGGTGAACAATGCTGGGTTTTGAAGCGCTCGGTGAGCTAAGATCGAGTATGGGTTAGTGACATTGCCTTTGCTGTATTAAACAAGATGAGTCCCAGATGCTACCTACCTCCCACCAAGGTGAGCTGAGCGCCACGGATCACCGTGTTGGGATCAAAGTGAGATACATCGAATTTCTCTTCAAGGGTTTCCTTTATCTTTTCCTTATCAACCTGTATCTTCTCGTTGGACGACATGTTGGGCTAGTAAGGCCACTCGTAACAGAAGCGGCTTTTGAGGAACAAAGCTATGGCTGACAGACGACCCTAGTTGAAGCTTGGACGGACGGGCTGGATCTTGGTGGACACGGTATCAGACCCAGAACTTTGCTTCCCGACTTGTGAGGAATAAGCTCAACAAAATTCTCAATAATTTGAAAGTCTCAGTTTCTGAAAAAGTTATGAGTTTAGTGGTGATATTCAGGAACTTGGAAAACCCGCGGCAAGATTGTGTGTGGAACGTCGGAGACAGCATGGAATGGTGAGGTGGATTTGGGTGAGACTGTAAGGTGACGTAAGTATTCGAGCTGAAGCTTGCTTGCTCTGGATTGGCGGCTGAGTTAGCTCTTCCTTCAGCTATCCACTGAGACGAATTACATGTGAAAAGTGTGAGCTGGAGCGACTATGGTATTCTATCAGGAATTGCTTTGCAAGAGCCGCAATCCATTCGATATTGCAAAATATGATAGGTTTGGGTATTTCTCTCTCAAGGGAGGACCCTGAGAACATCAACAACAGGCTCCTTTATCCACATCTTCATTGTCAGTTCACCGTAACATCGTCATTACTCCGCTGCTACTTGCTGGTTGGGTAGCACAACTGCACCTAAGTGGCGTTCGCAGCGGTTTATGCAAGGTCCGGCTGGGATGTCATTAGACACAAAGACAAGGGAACATCTCTAAAACTATTATACTTAAGCTATGAAGCTAGTAGGAGCTATATGTATCCATAGATCTGTATTGCAAAGCTAGTAATTTGCTAGGAAGTTGTCGTATCAGTAGCTGGAACCTCTGCAGGCCTAAACGTCTCTTATGAAACTTGATATGCATTGGCTGAGAAACAGTTGTGCAAAACCAAATGTTTTACAGGCTCAAACTCTCTAACCGTATCAGGAGACGGGTGACGGGATCAGCGGGCCTTGGAATGTCCAAAGTGGATGACTAAGGTGCCCCTCCAGCATCCCCCCTGACCCATCCATCACCTCGGCGCTTCTGGCGTCGAGGGAGCGGCAGAAGCGGTCGGTGGGTTTCGCCTCAGCCACCCTGCGACACCTAACATAGGCTGGTCATTCGATTGTGATAACGCCTCGTCCCGTCCCTCAGCTTTCAGGAATCTGCATCCGTCGCTTCCCCCCCTCTAGTCGTGCCTCTTCTAGTTACCTTCAAAACCCTCCCTTGTTGGCTGGTCAGGGGATCCACGAAAACTCCCCACGACACGACGCGAGAAGCCCAACACGACGACCATCGACGTCACGCAACTATGAGCGGCTTCTTTCACCTGGCCCGTCGAGATGCCTGAGTTGCGACCAGGTTGAAGAATTATTTGCGCTTTTGAAAAGAAGACAACAATACAACCAACACCTTTATTATGGACGACCCGGTCGATGATTCACCGCCCAACCGGGCCCCTAGACGAGTTGCAACCGCCCCGATCCCACTACGACCATCATCAACACAAGGAGATACCCCTGATGCAGATTCAGAGCTCGTCGAAACCCTCTACAGCCACCCAAATGCAAAAATCGTTTCTTTTACAGCCACCGGAAGAGCTTTTCACAGAAATGGTTTACCCAAGGACGATGAGCCTGGCACCTTATCATGGTCCTCGCAGCTCGAGAGAACCATTGCCGTCGGTAAGTCTTGGCACGCGGCAGTCTTCATGGATAGTTGCTAAAAGCATCGAGTAGGATCCTTCCGTATCTACCGAGCCCCAAGGTCCGTGGCTTTCTTGAGCTCCGGCTCCGCATTACAACCGATTCTACCCAAGAGCCAATGCTGGTGCATAGACGAGATAAACAGCAAGTTTGTTTTACAGATTCGCCGACCAAATTACTGGAGAATCGAACTTCCCGTGGACGACCCTGAAGACCAACGTCGAGCTGAAGAATTGCGGGAGGTATTCGACAAGATTCTCCAGTTTGAGAAGACCGAATGCCCGTTCAAACGGTCATTTACGGTTGAACTACCAGATCAGACGCCCGTCAAATACAGACCTTGGGCACCTACCGCCGGGCCAGCCTTTGATTCGGTAACACCAGCGTCTTCTGCTGGCTCACGGAGATCATCGTTTGCTGCGAGGGCCTCTACCCCTACGCATCTCAGTACCGAATACCACACAGATAATTCAACGAGTCCAGTATCCAGTAGGCCTGGGAGCGCGGCCTCAAGTGCGCCTCCGCATTCCCACTCGAAAGTACCCAAGCCGGAGTCTAAAAGCGTATCGGGACCTACTCAAGCAAATGACGATGCTTGGAGAGCTATATATGAGGACCGCAGAGCGATTATCGACGAACATCTTCGGTCTAAAACCTTCGGCATTCCAGAAGACCCCTCAGAACATGACTCAACGCCAATGGAGACCGCACCAGAACGTCCAACGGAACAGTATTCATCGGATTACTTCTTGTCTGCTTTACCAGAAACGCCTTCGAAGATTCCACCAGGCAGTGGCAGTGACAAACGCCAAATAGGACGTCTCACAGGCCTTGGTGTGATGGAAGAATCTTACGGCTCCCCGTCATTCTCTACAGGGTCTGAGGTGATCACGTCTCACGATGACCCATCTGTACTTTCTTCCAGCCCCAAGCAAGACGAGGCGTCTGTATACCAGTTACACGAAGGGACTGGATATCGTGGAGGTCGCATGAAGGCTAAGCTACGGCGAAACGCAGGTGCCGTGACAAGATCGGCCACATTACCACCGCATTTAATGTTGGCGACGATAGACAAGTCGTCTACGCCAACGCCTTCTGGGTCAAGGGACCCGCTTCAAAGAAGTGCATCAGAAAGTTTGAGCAAGTCGGCCATGCATAAGCGTACCGCAGATGGCTTTCCTTTTAATGAAAGAAACACCAAAGTGGACTCGCAGCCTTCACAGCCACCACAGCTGCTGCGCCGAGAGAGTCAAGAATCTTTCCATAGCATCGAGTCCTGGCATTCATCTGGTGCACCTTTAGATCCTTCACCCCCCACGTCCCAAGCAGAGTCTCCCACTGAGGCAAGACATGATCCGAACGAGACAGATACTTTATCTATTAGAACAGCCAAGAACAAACGATCTCAGAGCACAGGTAGTTCTCCCATGCCATGTGCATGGGAGTCTGATTCGGACGAGGACAGCGAGACATCCCATGAAAGTGCGATCCCAGCATCAGATGCAGACAGGGAATGTAGCGGTGGTGTATCCCTCGGAAGTATCGAAGCCTCGTCGTCAGTACCGATACGACCTCGATTTGTTCCAAGTCACCGAGCGACAACCAGCAGTATTTCAGTACGACGACGCGCTTTATCACCCCTACCTCCAGCGGCAAATCTTTTCACACCTGCCTCGACTGCAAAGCGTCAACCGTATCGGAGTACATATCGGAGTAAATTTGACACCGTCAAAAACCTTCCGATGGCTATTATCGCCAAGACTTTGGACATGATCATTGGCCCCCCTAGTTATCTTATCACTCTCATGCTCAAGGTGGCAGCTAAGATTGCTGCTGGCGAATGGAGGGGCCTTGTATATGGCTACAACGACAATGGGGAGCAAATACCCGTTCAATGGGATTACTCTGAAGGAGAGTTCAGTGACTGGAGCGATGATGAGCATTATATGGACTCTCAACCTGATCGCAGTCATGACAAACATAATAGAGGTCGTGAACCCCGACCTCGCGCAGACCGCAACAACCGCAGTAGTGCAGAAGGTGAGGCATTGGCAGTGAATGGGCCACCTGAGCGGCCCGAGTCACGTCGAAGCTGCCGAAGCATGGGAGTCGATTGATTGTGCGTACTATGGTTGGTATAAGCTAACCATATAATATTTGGGGAAATGTTTGATGAGAAGATATTGTGTGAACAATTGCTGTGCTTAGATGCACGACAGACTTGTATGTAGGCGTAGAGCAGGACGTTTTGGTTGGGGGCTTTCAACGGAACCAGCCGGCGTTCAATGTAGGGTTTGATATATGGACGGAGTTTTAGATATTTTTTGAGGAGTCTTAGCGAGTTGACTTGATCAGTTTACTATCACTTGTACAATACGGGGCATGTTTGATCATCGGACTCTCCACTCACCACTCAGTAATTCCATGGGCTAAGCTCTATTTTTGCGTCCTTTCTTCCTCGTTTCTGCGTTCTTTATGTCTTAGTAACCACCCGTGTGCTTATTTTCTCGAACAACGGTTCCATTGCAAGGTATGCAAGGTGAATCGATAGTACGGGACATAGAATTGTGCCTCGGCGGATCTAGGCATCCGTGGTTTGGGCAATGCGATGGATACGGGCAAAACGAGAATGAGTAACAGAAGTATCTTATCTCTTGAGACAAAGTACTTAGACTGCTGCTGACCGGCGAAAAATACGCCACAAAGGTCAATTGAGTACTTCGACGTGATCTGCGTGACCCGCTAGCATTGAGTCCGTATTCCTCGCATTCTTACACGATTGGCTGGTTCCATATCATAGGGCTGAAGATGGTTTCAAATGGGGATTATATTGCGAGACAGGACTAATGACGAAAAATATATTGTTGATAATCTTCTAAAGAAGGTAGACTATATAACTTGCCCTTCCCCTCGTCCTTTGCGAGAGAAGGAGGGTATAGTTCTGAGCAGTGTTCGACCCAGAGGCTCAAAACACTCCCACATAACCTAGATCCGAGACCACGATCATGTCTGACGGTAAATACGGTATGGAATTTCTCTATGAGCTTTATAGCTTCGCAGTATGTTGGAAGTGACTGACGTTCCTAAAAGTTGAAGGAAGTTACTGGTTTTACGCCCCTAATAAGGGCGCAGCCATCTTCTTCTGCATCGCCTTCTGCTTATCAGGATGCTTCCACGTATGGCAATGCTCGTAAGTACGCACGATCAAGGCTGTAGAAAAAATGTATAGCTAACTAATCGTGGCAGACATTACAAGTGCTGGATATTGACGCCCTTTTTCCCTTTCTGCTCTCTTCTTTTCACGGCAGGCTTCGCCCTTCGAGTATACGGAGCTTTTCACTACGACAACCTTGACATCTTCATCGCCAGTGTCTGCATTACCTATGCTGCGCCGTAAGCTACTTGTTGTGACATGGTACTTGATCCTGGTGCAATGTATTGACGAGCCACAGGCCGCTCCTCGAACTGCAGAACTACCACATCCTCGGCCGCATCTTGTATTACGTCCCATATCACTCACCTTTACATCCTGGAAGAGTCTTGACAACATTTGGATTTATATCGGCCATTATAGAAGCGCTGAATGGATGGGGTGCCTCTTACTCGGCGAACCAATCGCTTACCGATGGAGAGATTGAGGCAGGCCATGCTTTGATCAAGACCTCGTTGCTCCTCCAAATCATCGTGGCAGTGCTATTCGTAACATTGGCTGTTGTGTTTCATCGTCGATGTATTGTCAATGGTATCAGGAATGAGCAACTCAGTCAGCCTTTGTGGACTCTCTACATGAGCATGACCCTGATCCTGGCACGAACGATCTATCGTATCGTGGAATATTTCAGTGTTGCGGAGCTCCGGTATGGACCAGGCTTTGATCCATCTACTATTAATCCCGTCGTCCGGTACGAGTGGTTCTTCTACGTGTTCGAGGCAGCTGTAATGTTGATCAACACTGTCATGTTCAATGTGCGCCATCCACGACGTTACCTGCCTAAGAACAACAAGATCTACCTTTCTCCTGACGGAGTCACGGAGATTGAAGGACCCGGGTACAAGGACCCCCGAAAATTCTGGCAGACACTGATTGATCCTTTTGACATCAGGGGATTGCTTACTGGTCGTGGGCGGGAGACTGAAAGGTTCTGGGAAACAAACAACGGACGGGCGACAACGGAGACGAGCAAGACGGCGGCAACAGATGCAGAAACTGTTTGAGAATAGTGATTGCTCTGCCGCGAATCCTGAATGCTAGGTGGCTGAGCAAAATTGGCGAGATTGGAGGAGATGCTGTTCAATGTTATCTTACATACCCACTGCTTTGGTCTTGTACACATGACCTTGCGAGGGAAAATCGATGTATATCAAATTGGTTTTTGGCTCTTTCTTGACCTTTAACTTGTCTTTGATCGATTACAAGCTGCGACCCGTTGTGGCAGAAACTGATGCGCAAGCTCCAAGTGAGGACTGATCTCTGAGGTGGTCGGACCCCAGAGGTTATCTGCAGCAGGCGAGAAATTCAATGCGGTAATGCAATTGTAAATACGCCTAGAAACATTGTATTACTGACAAGAATAGCGTCTTCGGAAAATAGCCAGAAATAGCTGTGTTCCGGGCTGATCAGGGGCGCATCACAAGGTAGAGTAAGCACTACGGGCTTTCATAGCCACGGTGAATCTGATGCGAAAACAAGGTGTTTTACCTACACTTGAGCAGATAAGCATGCATGACAAACAATGCATCTATAGATTTTAGAGGGAATGATTAGAGCATGATCATGAATATCATGGCTGTTTTGACGGATTACTGTGACAAATGAGTTCAATGCCGATGCATGTTGCAGGATGCGTCAAACAGGACACCCACCATATCTAAGTCGGCCGCCGAATCGACATACATACCGAGATTGAACGAATCAGAATTAGGTGCACTGACGAGAAGGAATGACAAAGGGCCGGGTCGGCGTTTTAGACGAGACACTCCCATGATCCTTCGTTGACAAAGGATCAATCCCCCTCAACAAGACGAGAACACAGCCTTCTCAACCCCCAGCTGATGAGCCCAGTATGGAAAGAACATGTGAAGAGCCAGACCTAAAAGGTAACACTCGAATGCCATTTTCGCTCCCTGCAGATTACCGCGCGTTAAATCATCTCATCTTTCATGATGCTCGTTACAACTAAGGTTGAGTATGCGGTCAGTCTACCAGGGTCCCAATGGGAATGTTTCTAGAATGCATAGTGCGAATACATTATCCTGCATTAATCCCGGCTTCCCTGATTCTGTCACTCACAGCTCCGTAGTTTAGTGTTATTTCCATGTAGATCATGCATCTGGGAACGCTGAATGTGGCCATTCCCAACACTTTCACCATTGACTATTGACCACTATTTACATGTCGGGTTCGCCATTAGTCTCGAATGCACCAAAAATAAACACATTAAAGAGAGACGGATCCCCTTTGGGAATGCCCTCGCCACAACTTGCGGCCACTTTGCAAGCCTCGATTATTCTTTAGTGTGCTAGTGGCGGGGGCCCCTTGCACTCCGGGGCAAACGAGGAGAGGACGTACCCAAACAAGACTAGCAGCATTGAGTAACATCATGTAGAAACCAAACAAGCGACCGTGCAACCTCAGCTGAGAAGGATAAGCGGCTTATGCAGTGCAAATCAAATCACGACGATTTTGTTCATGTTGCCCTCAATCCTCAATGCATGGCATGGCCCCTTGTTTCACTGCCGCGGCTTGGATCTGTGGCTTTTCACCGATTGTGATTAACACAACATATGCAACATTACCAAGGTAAGGTATTAGGCTCATTACCACACAGTACAACGTTTCAACAAAAACGCCAAGGAGCAGATCCTCCTCATCCCTGTCTCGTGGGATTCTTAGCTGTCTCCACGAGCTCCGTACAGGGAAGCGCCGCAAAGCCCCTCTACCGGGCCCGTACCTAACGGCGCCGACAGAGACGGGCATCGTTCAGCTCAGCGGAGGCCAGTGGTCAATAATCAGGTCAGGTGGCAAGGCAGAACGAGCTGGACTTTACGAGATATCATTTCTACGACGTGGACTTTAGAGCTGAGACCATCCCTTGACTGTCGACATTCCGCACCTGCCTTCTCTAGAGCTTTGCCATATCATTGTCAAGGCTTCGCCTCGTTACGCTCGTCCCTTTCGGTTTCGGTGTATTAACCTTACCTCAGATTAACCTGTCTCGGACTCTCTTCCTTCTGAGCACGCGACGGGGACTGACCGCACTAGAGGCGGAGAATAACTCTAAGCCTCCCAACTGGAGCAACTCCATATATCCATCTCACACCTCTCCACGGCTACTGTTTCTTTTGTCCTTCTCTTTTTCTCTTCTCGCCTCTTCGATTCTCCGTGAACTACTATTCGCTGCGTAGTCCAGCTTGCGCTGCTGTTCTGTCGGCCAACTTCCTGATACCATTCAATTCCCGATACCCGACCAACACCATTGCCACAATTGGTCTCCCCCTTCCCTCAAACTACCCCTCCCACAAACTGTCACCATGGGAGAACGACCAGCTATCTACGTCCATCTGGAGATGGGCGTCTCGCTACCTAAAATTATGTCCAAGGAGCGACATATCACTTACATCTCAAAGAGCATGCGCGATCGAGCAAACCAGTTCCCTCGACAACTGCCTCCTGCAACCACCAACTATCTCAACCCCCAAACGCAATATCAAGTTGCCTACCAACAGATGCCAACTCAAGCTCAATCATCTCAGACTCAACCACAGCATCAGGTTACTTACCCTGCCAACAATCTCCCCCCCAACACTTACAGCAGAGACCCCGTGTCGGTGGGCATAGCCCACGAGCCCAGATACCAACCCTATCGACCGGAGCATGCGCAGCATCATGCCACAGAATACTATGCGCCCGTAGTACCGGCACAACAACAGCAAGGTCAAGTCCTGGGCGAGGAACTCCGACAAAGCTCTAGGTCCTCGGGCAGAAGTTCCCATGAACGCGGCAGATCTGCACCCCCTCCTTTGAACAGTAGTCCTTGGGACGTATCTCCGAACAGCACTTCAGAAGGCGGGCCTCAGGTCTGGAAAGCCTTGCCTGCGACACCCAATCAATTTCGGCTTGGGGAGGATGGCATGCCCTGGGACACATGGAATTTTCCCATGGGATTCGACGACAATACCGCAGAGGGTGACCACAATGAAGGGGCCGAGAACCGTACACGTTCACGCGAGCCTAGCCTCCGAGCAAGCTGGGGCCCCGAGTTTCCTGGAGAATCATCGCGTTTTGTTCAACCTGTGCAAGTGGATGACCGGGCTAGAGGCAAAGCAAAAGATATCCAATCCCTAGCTTCAGCGCTGATGACAGTTGACAATGGATTCGAAGATCAGTGGTGGTATCAGGGCCCTCGTCTTGTCAACATCCATGGAACTGTTTTGGTGCCTACAGCGGTGCCAAAGTCTAGCTTTCACCCCGACCATCAACAAAGCTCTGTCGGATGGGCCTTATCCCATGAAGAAGAGCAGCGACAGAAGGAGCAACGACACCAGCAACAAAAGCGTCAGGAGCAGCAACAGCAACACCAGCGTCACCGACCACGACATTCGTCTCTGCAAGAACAGCAGCTCGAGTCGTTTGTGTCACCGAATACGTCTTTTCAACCTATGTCGCCTCGTTCGAGCGTCGCTGATATCGTGTCGCCCCTGAGCGATTATCCTAGCCCGTTGTCAAGCTTCGGAGGTCTACGACGCTCGTTGACTACACGTTCTGACGAGCTTCATCTATAAAAATGCGCGACGTGTTTTTCGACATGACGGGCAAGCAGGGACTCGAAATTCATCCCATGAAGGGCATGATGGATCCTTTTACCTGTGATAATGCCGAATGCGGCATCTCTTAGGCGACAATATGGCTCCCTAGAGCTGATGGGATGTCGAACAAGGACACAGAGTCTCCATTCTTGAGCCATGAATTGGCCTTTGATGCGCGATGGGGTTCATGCCAGGCATGTTCAATGCTCAAACGATGTCGGCGATGGATATCTTGTCGGCATCTTGTCTATCGATTTCTACCTTTGGGAAAGCAACTATAGATGCTGCGGCTACCATCAAACACAGACGCGCATAGGGAGATTAACGCGTATTGCATGCAGTTGTAGAGAGCGAGTTGGTTGGGCAACCCACCAGGGTTTTTTTTTCAAACTGAGGATGACTTTCAGTATCAGCCCCAGCCTGAGTGTATGGAGGACAGGTGCATATGACGGCGTTTATAAATGCTTGGACTGCTGGAGATACCTTTTGAAAATTAATTGCAAAGTATGGGCTTGATAGATAAGCTAATTAGCGAAGCTTGAAACTTTTTGTCTTATGAACCAAGATATGTCCTTGTGATGATGGTGCTTGTGATTAAGCCGGCCGAAGCCGACAACAGCATGATGAAAACCAATGATCTAGGTCACGAAGTGGGACTTTAAGAGAACTAATGCATATATTTAGTATGTCGATGGGTGATGAGTATCGGGAGTCTACGTTGACGGTGAGAAAAAGGTAAGTTAAACCTGTTGTTCTGTTCGAGAAAGGTGAAGGCTTCTAGCCTGCGATGTCATCATGCAGCTGTCCAAGGTGAAGCTTTTACCGGGTATTTCGGGAGTAGCCTTCCTTCCTCTTCCCGTTTGTCCAAGAAACTCAAGGTGACTGGGAAAAGAATGCAGATCATTGGTAGAATCATGGCGGGAGAAGCCGGATGCTATTGGTTATTCGGCTAAGTCGTCGGCCAGCAAGTAGTGGACCTATATCATCGAGCCAATCAAGAGCTGACGGATCTAATAAATACCACTGACTGTGCCGGACATGTACCTCCTTGGTTGCTTGCCGCCACGCTACGCCGTCTTCGGGACCTCGGTGTACCTTGACATTGGTGCTTGCGTTAGCTGGCTTTTTTTGCTTCCCCAAAGCTTGCCGAGTAACTTGTTTATGAGTGGAACATCGCGAATCATTGTCCGGGCTCAGTCTCTGCGTGTGTGTGATCCTTTTTTCCCTCCTGACCTGCTCTCCACCTCGACTTCCATCCACGTTCAACACCAACTCGACCTCGCGATCCTCTCTGTCGCATTCTCCCCTCGACATCCTCCTCACAATCCGTCAAGATGCTGTCAAGAAGTATAGCTACCGCCGCCCGTATGGCGCCCGCTCGGGCACTGCGGCCCCGTTCGCATCCTCTCGTCATGCTTCCCGCCATGATGCAGACTGTCCGCACTTACGCCGATTCCGTCATCAAGGTCCCCCAGATGGCCGAGTCCATTTCTGAGGGTACTCTTAAGCAATTCTCCAAGAGCATTGGCGACTATGTCGCCCAAGACGAGGAGATTGCTACCATTGAGACCGATAAGGTATGGTTCACTTTCTAAGCTGCTTTAACAGCGGCTGCCGTTTGTATGCTTGGATGTGTTTGTTAACTCGTTGACTCTAGATTGATGTTGCCGTCAACGCTACCGAGTCCGGTACCATCAAGGAGTTCCTTGTTGGCGAGGAGGACACCGTTACTGTTGGCCAGGACCTTGTTCGCATCGAGCTTGGAGGCGAGCCGTCTGGCGATAAGAAGGAGGCTCCTAAGGAGGAGTCTAAGCAGGAGGAGCCTAAGAAGTCCGAATCCGAATCGAAATCCGAGTCAAAACCTGAGCCCAAGCAAGAGTCCGCTCCTGAGCCCAAGAAGGAGTCTGCCCCTGCGCCTAGCAAACCTGAGCCTTCCCGACAACCTGAGAAGAAGGAGTCAAAGCCCGAGTCTTCCGCTTCCAGCGGTCCTTCTCTGGGTAACCGAGAGGAGCGTCGTGTAAGTTATTGGGCATTCCATGGGGCATCCATACGATTGATGAAGGTTGCTAACCGTATTTTCAGGTCAAGATGAACCGCATGCGTCTCCGAATTGCCGAGCGTCTCAAACAGTCTCAGAACACCGCTGCCTCTCTCACCACCTTCAACGAGGTCGACATGTCCAACATCATGGAGTTCCGTAAGCTCTACAAGGAGGACGTCCTCAAGAAGACCGGTGTCAAGCTTGGTTTCATGAGCGCTTTCTCCCGAGCTTGCGTTCTCGCCATGCGCGATCTTCCTGGTGTCAATGCTTCCATTGAGGGACCTAACGGTGGTGACACTATCGTGTACCGTGACTACGTCGACATCAGCGTTGCTGTTGCTACTGAGAAGGGTCTCGTTACCCCTGTTGTCCGAAACGTCGAGTCCATGGACATGGTTGGCATTGAGAAGTCGATTGCCGATATGGGCAAGAAGGTATGGTTTCAGTTCCATCCGCATGTATAGAACAATTTGATCGCTAACTTGGTTTTGATAGGCTCGTGATAACAAGCTGACTATTGAGGATATGGCCGGTGGCACTTTCACCATCAGCAACGGCGGTGTTTTCGGTTCCCTTATGGGCACACCCATCATCAACCTTCCCCAGAGCGCTGTTCTTGGCCTTCACGCCATCAAGGAGCGCCCCATTGCCGTTAACGGCAAGATTGAGATCCGACCCATGATGTACCTGGCTCTTACCTATGACCACCGTCTGCTGGATGGTCGGGAGGCTGTTCAGTTCCTTGTCAAGGTGAAGGAGTACATTGAGGATCCCCGCAGGATGCTCCTGTAAGAGACATGACTTCAATGTCTAGTTACTTAATACCCTATAGCATATAGTCAAGGGTCTCTTAGAAGCGATTTGAGGCGCCTTGGCTATCATCTATTGTATACTAATACAACGAGGCGGTGTTGCACGTGCCCTTTTCGCTTGCATTATACATACAAGGAAATCTTATTCCATCGTGATTTGCTCTGCGTTGCGTTGCTTGTTAGCTGTAAATTTGTGGGTAGCACCTTGATCTGTCCATTATTGGCTTAGTCCATCCCTCTTGACAAGGCCTTTCATATCTCTCGAGTGACTCAGTGGTCCTCCCATGTCAAATAGTACCTAGCCTACCCAGAATCTGTCTCAAAACTCAACAACATGACTATTCCAAATAGCGCCCTGTTTGTTATCGACATTCAGAAAGATCTGGCATGTGACCCTAAGACTGAGATTCCGCATTCGGAACGGATTCGTCGCGTTGGGGAGGTTATCCTTCGCATTGCACGGAGTATCGCAACAGACCCCAAACCCCTCTTAGTATTTGTGCAACATGAAGAAGAACCTGAAAGTGGTCCTCTTGTAAGGGGCACTGAGCCTTGGAAGTTATACTTTGAGAATGACCCCAACAACTCAAGGGAGTTACTTGTGTCGAAGAACCAGCGTAGGGACTGCCCCTAGTCCATGAATCTGCAAGTGTTAACTAGATCTAGGAGACACATTCAAGTCTAACCCTGGGTTGGCTGACCAACTGAGATCTGAGGGGATTGAGCACATTGTGGCGTTCGGTATCCAGAGTGAATGTTGCGTTATTTCAACTTGCAAAGGTGCTCTCGAGGCCGGGTTCCGCGTTACACTTTTGCAAGGTGCTCACTCGACGTATGATACTGAGGAAAAGACAGCACTTAAAATCGAGCAGGAGGTTGAAAGCGAGCTGAAGACTTTAGGTGCCTCGGTTGTTCCATGGGAGAGTGCAGTTGCGAAATGGAGAGACACTGGGGACCTGAGTTAAGATGAAGCATCTGTCGACTCACAAGAGAGAGCCCTCAATCAACCTAGGGATACGGTTCAATGTGATGATGGTTAACAACTTCAGAGAGTTTCTCAATTTATTGGTCGTGTCATGGGTGTTTAATCCTAGATTATTTACAATTGATCGAAGAGCTGGTGAAAAGTCGCACCATGGCTACTGAATAGCTCAAGAAGAACCTTGATCTCATCTAGTGATTGCCTTGCTCTCTGCAAGAACCAACGAAGCTGCAATCTATGAACTTGATGTGAAAGTGCACCGTTGCCGGGCATTTGCACTGAGTAGTAGGCCTGAAAGTCCCTCGAGGAGTCCAAAGGGCGGTTTATGAGCCTTCGCCTGCTATCTCGACCATGGCGTTCGAAGACTAAAAGCTAGTTTGTTCATGCTGCCAGATTCTTAAAGCAGTGATCAACGCCATAAGACGCCACCGCTCACCTGGAGTATGAGGTGTTTCAGGATCGAGGAACTGCATCTTGAACGGCTTAGACAGGTTCAACAGACGTTTGAACGATGTCACTGCGACAGGTTCGTCCGTGGCTGCACTTCCCCCGGCTGCTTGTTGTGGTGGAAGATGAAAGAGCTTATACTCATGAGCGAAACTCTTATCGGCTATTTCATCCTTGGTAGTCATGCGCCACTCGAACTGCTCGTGTTGCATGTCACGGCCAACGCTTTCTTGCTTCCCTTTCTCATGGGCATCGGGCTTGTAGCTCGTCAGAATCGAGAAAGGGAAGGTGACTCTGCGTCCATCTTCCATCAACTTTGCAGACATATGCTCCATAGCAACTATTTCACCGCCAGTTACCGAGACATTGTCTTCACCCGGCACAGGGGAGAGATTGATGATACTTTTGAACGAGATAGCAGAACCGGTGCTCTTAAGCATCTCCCCGGCAGCTGCTAGGACCTGGTCTTTGCCGGAAGGTCCATTATGAATCAAGATGGAGAGCCGGCCAGGACCTTTGCCTGTATTACCCGCATATACAGTCGCAGCAAAGATCTTGCGGTTGGACTCATTGCCAAGATGGAAAGTGCGGTACGACAGTTGATAGCGCGCCGTCAATACCTGTGGCAGAGGTACATACGGCGACCTAGCGCACTCCGTGACCAAAGGCTTCGGTGCTAGCAGCGTCAAGATGTTTGAGGGCGGCGGGGGTGGTGCCGTGGGCGATGTTGAATGAGGAACATCTGAGTACGGCGGAGGAGGATCATTAGGTATAGGACTAGCTGCTGGATTGAAGTTGTGAGACATTTTGCAGTAAGTAGTATTAATTAAGTAAAGCTTAAAGTTAGCCTTTTTTTTACTTTAAAAGTCCTTAAATAAAAAGCTTAATTATATAAAAAAGACTTACTAAGTAAAAGATAATTTAATAT
>JAASAY010000417.1:0-95296 GCA_014822085.1 Fusarium stilboides | reverse complement strand
TTTAATACTTTTTAGTTATAAGGTATTATTAATAGCTAGTAATAATATTAATTCTTATTTTACTAATAATATAAGATAACTAGCTTACTAGTAAAAAAAAAAGCTTTAAGAATTAGTTAAAATTAAGCCTAATTAGTAAAATAAGGACTTTTTAATATTAAGAGAAAATATAAGCTAAATAGGGGCGCTAATAGACTTTTAGTTAGTATTAAAGAATAAGCTATTAATCCACTAAGGATAAGTCAAAGGATAAGTTAAAGGGTAACTTATAGGGCTGTATTTATATTATCTAGAAAGTTAATTAAAGGTTTTAGGGGAATATGCAGGACTGAGGGAGAAGTAAGAAATTAAAATATATAAGGTTTTTAACACATAATAGTTTTAAACATAAGGACTGAGTTTGTACGGGCATATAGTGTGGAATTGAGGGAGAACTCAGGTACATGTTTCCGAATTGACCTAGACTGATAGCTGACAAGAATCATGTAGACATCAAACAAGGAGATTCTGGGTCCTGGGTAGTCGATACTTCGACGTTCGAAGTTTATGGCCATCTTGTCGCTACCGATATGTTGCTGGGCAGCTACGTTATTCCCCTGATCGATATATTTACCGATATCAAATCCCAGTCTGCTCAGGCTTCGATTGAGTTTCCTTCTCCTCAATTATCACCAGTCTTGAAGGCCCAGAGACGTGCTAGGTACCCGGGCAGTCCCTCTTTTTATGACAATGAATGGGTTCCTGATGACAGTGATGTCGAAAGTAGCCCGGTGGCTAAGCAATTGAGCATCTTCTCTTCGGTAATGAACACTAGCACTGGCACTAGGACTTCAGAAGCACCGTCCAGCGCTCACACCGGCAGTCAGCCCAAAGTAAGAGTAAAAAGTCTGTCCTAAATTGATAGATCAAATGCTTACTACTCGCAGCCTCGGCTCTGGACGAACTCACATAGGCGAAAATTGACCAGGGCCTATGTTTATACTAACCTTACTTTCGATAAGATCAGAGCTGCCATAGATGTGTATCTACCAGGATGGACACCAGGGTATTTCTCTCCAGAATACATGATGCATTATTTTACCCAGTCAGCTTGCTAACCCTAGTATCTCGACAGAAAAGACTCTGCGCTCAAAGCACTTAACGAGTTGCTTGACAAACAATCTCTATGGCTTCGTCCGACAACCGAAGAAGACGAGAACGACCGTTTACAAAAGCTAGCACAATCATCACGTCTCAGAACTCAAGCCCGCATGTCAACTCCTGCTTCTGGGGACTTCGAGGTGCAGGAGCTACAAAAGATCTTGAAAGACTGCTCTGAGACCTACGTACAGAATGTTGAGAGGCTGATGACATCCTACAGTGTGAAGTCTGCTAACGAGCAAGACGAGGACGTAGACGATGTTGAGATGGAGATAGTCGAGTCTACGCGTGGGTCCTGGCTTCGAGATAAGGACGCACCTTCAGTCAGCTCGCCTGCGCCTGTTCCAGGAGACTTTCTTCGCCTTGATGAACTACTAATCACTCAAGGGTATTGTGGGCCGGGGTTGTTAACACACGACACTAGGTCCTGTCTCTGTTACGCGAGAGACGAAGTGGATGATAAAGACTTTGTGACAGCCGCGGGTCTAGCTCCTTTGTTGCATTCAGATATGCTGACTGTTTTCAACCCGGCAGTTGACATCGTTGACTCATTTGGAAATACGGCTCTGCATCTCTTAGCAGCGAGACATCCCGATCCGTTCGTGCTTCTCACGGCCGTTAAAAAGGCCCTGGACCCAGCTTTATCAACCTTGAACACAGCGCACCAAACTTTCCTTCATGTTCTGGGAGCGAATTTTTTCGAAAACGCAGGAACCGACAACTCAATGCTTTCGATTCTCCTGCAACAACTTAGGCGGCGCGAGTTCTCCATCTACGCTCGGGATGTTTATGGACGCAGTATCTTCCATGTTTTGCAAACAAACATACGCAACCAAGCAACCATGGACGCTTTATTGAGCCACTACAATCAACATCAGTTTGCTCGTCGCGATGCGTTTGGGGTGGTTCCTACGGCGACTGGTAACAATGAACCGACATTTCCGTTCCACTATCGAGTCGAGTCAATTGGTTCTCAAGTGGCAGTTCATAGTCGAATGCTTGAGAATATCCGTCTTGCTCGTGACAGCCCATTATTGGAGGATTCTGACGGTCGAAACGGTCTGCATCTGATTGCAGATGCCGTCCTCCCTACAAGAACGGCACGAAATGAGCAAAGTTCGACAGAAGTACTTTCGTTTAGAAAGTGGCTTGTCGAAGATCTGCTGACTGCAGGCGTGGATGTGAATCACTACAGCAAGGATGGCAACACGGTTCTGATGGCCTTTGTGGCGCGACTCCCCGAAGATGACGATTACAAAACGCAATGCGCGATTCTTGAGAAGCTTATAGAGAGCGGGGCTAATGTTGATGCTCGTAATAGATCTGGGGAGACGGCATTGCATATCGCGGTTCGAACTGGCCGCAAGCTAGCAACGAGGACACTGGTTCAGGCTGGGGCCATTGTTCATGTGAGAGATGGTGAAGGACGAAGTGTTCTTGACGTCTCAGATGTCAAGATTTTACATGCTAAGGATGTCAAGAAGTATGCTCACTACGAGGCGATTCGGGCTTGGCTTTCTGGAAGTACTGCCAATGCTGTACAGAGTCCGTCTGTGAAACAAGAATGGGGTAGAAAGACTACATAATGTAGTAGCGAGTTGGGATTCTTCTATAGTAATGTGTCGAATAGAAGTTCTTATTAAGTGTGTTTGCAATATATTATTAGGGTTTTGAAAGACCCGGACTCTGTGGCATAAATTTATTTAATCTAGCCAGGGTCAGACACATTACATCTTTTACGCCTTGGTTTAACTAGCCATAAAAGAGCCACAGTTAGCTACAAACTACAGCAGTGTCAAGCGGGCATAACACAACTCCAAAAAGAGACAGAAACTTGGCTGATAAAATCGGCAAAAGGTAATGTCGGTGGAGAGGCTCGAACTCTCGACCTTTGGATATCCCTGGTCTTTGACCACGTCATATTATGAGACCAACGCTCTAACCAACTGAGCCACACCGACAACAGGGAGAATTAGGTGCTAATCTAATTCGATGCCGGAATTGGAATTAACGGACTCCATATTGCACAGTCACTTGATACGCTGTATTTAGGGCTCAATACATCAGCTTTTCACTCTCACGAATCGCGACGAGAGCCTACGGCGCCTAGTACTAAATAGATATTCTAGGACTTTCTTTAAGTGCTCTAATACGCAGTTAACTCCAAGATATATTCTAAGTTAACAACAATCATATTTCAGGTCTTACATCTAGCAAGCTTTCTAATAAAAGGTCAATCTAAAGAACAAGGTTTTTAACCTGTCACCACAATACATACTGGCAGTTATGTCGAAGGGTAACCAGTTATTTTGTACGACAAATTGGGTTATTTATTCTTATTAGGAGTTATTAATTTCATTCCTGGTTGGTTGTATCTAGTCCGTTGGAGAACCGGAAGTGCTAGTGATACGCTTTACCACTGAGCCAACGGGGCTTGATGTTAGCTGTCTGGTACAAAAACCAAGAAGCCTGAGTGCAATCTCTTGAGAGTCGAGACCTGGCATTCTCAAGAAATTGGATGGTAGTACTGTCGAAACGGAAGAGGTCATGTCTGTACCGCACATTTGTCTGATCACTTTGTCAGTACGTGTCCTTAATGAGTGCTCGAGCTTACGTACCATATCTTACATCACGTGCACATGTCCATTAAAATTCGTGAGTCACGGCCAACTCTCATTCAAGCTGGCTGGCCCTCAGCTCAACAACAATCATGGCACGCGTGGACGCTATACCGGTACCTTTGCACGAGCCTCTCTGCCACTTATACCGCGAATATCGAGAGACCCAAAATATTGACGACAAGGCTCGTTTCTTCTCGGAGGAATGCCATCAGATATGCCGCACAGACCCAAGCTACGCCGCTCAGGACCGTGACACCATTATTCGCTATCTACACGAGTCCGGCGAACTTATCAGTCGCATCCTTCAAGAAGCACCCTGGAAGGATGATGATCCAAGTGTTGCATCAACTCCGAGAAGCTTTTTCACTATTCGACCCCTCACAGAGAGCGAAGCAGGGGAGTTTGGAACAATGAGGGAGTTAGCCCCAGCTGGGTACGCGTCTGTGGAAGAATTGAAGACCAAGGCGGAAGTTGAGAAATGGGCGGGACTAAGAGTTAACATGTGGACGGATGATGGCCGCGGCAGGGGGTTATCGGTCAAGGTCAAGTACTGGTGGCGGCTAGAGATTTCGGAGTCGGACACAACTGGTACATGGATGCAGATCCTACATGATATCTTGTATCTGGGACCCACAGATGGAACTGAAGAGGACGGCGGTGGTGAGAGGCTTGAGGATTAGAACCTTGACGCATTTGGTAGCATATGAAGCATGGGAATTATGTATCGTCACACGTCTCATCTTCTTTATGCACGACTCAACGATATGCCCAACCCGGTACCAAGTACTTCTCGTAGTATATTACACTACTCTGGTCTTCTACAATACTGCTATACCGCTAATTCCTAGCATCCAACGCAGTTCACCAGAGTAATGACCGTTCACTATACGATTACTGGAATAGAACAGCGGGTAGGAAAAGACTGTTATTAAATAATAAAAAGGGATTGGAGTAGTGGTTTAACAACTGAACGCCCATTTCGTAGCCCGTTATCGATACTGCTTTACCTGCTCTTCAAGCCATGCGGTCCATTTCTGCGCCATTCCAGTACCACCTTCACTTGTAGGCTTAGCACCACGTTCCAGGTCCTCACGAGGAACACCAAATCTTCCAAAAGGCACGACTGGAACAATATTGTCAGTATGATTGATGAAACGAAAAAGTGACGAGACTCACTCCATGCTCCTGTCTTCTCCATCGTCACATCGGGAGACAGTCCTGCGAAAAGCTCTGTGTAAGCTCCATAGAGAGGAGGATACAACATAGACCCCATTATGCATTGTTGAATCGTAGAATAGTGTCGCAGCAAATCAGATTTGAGATTACCGGGGTTAAGAGCCTATAAACAGTAATATTAGTCAAAACGAGGGTGTCCGATACTTAACTTCAGTGTAAATACTAACCACGCTGATAACCCCGTCCTTCTTATGCTTGAGTGCGTAGTCGGCAGCTTCATAGTATGCACCAGCCTTGCTAACGTTGTACTTGTAGTACTTGTTCTCGTCCTTCTTATAATCAAGGTTCGTCAAGTCCATTCCATCTTTCGGCGCGGCGTAGGTGTATAGACTACCTAGCCAAATAACCCGAACGCTGTCTTTTGGGGCGACCTTAGCTGTCTCGACAAGCAGGGGAGTAACAAGCTCGGTAAAGAGATAGTGGCCAAGGTTATTCGTTCCTAAAGTCAGCTCGTAACCCTGCTTGGTGACCGATCCAGGCGGTACATGCATAACACCCGCATTGTTGAACAGAACATCAAGTCTGGTTTCTTGTGAAAGCAATTTCCGAGCAGCTTGTGGGATCTGGGAAAGATCATCCAACTCAAGGTGGAGAAAAAGGAGTTCGCCGCTGGACGATGGATGCTGCCGGCGAATGGACTCGATAGCCGCCGATGCCTTGGATTCGTTACGTGCGGCAACATAAACCTTGGCATTCTTGGAATACAGAATGGCTGCTAGTTCCTTGCCAATGCCTGTGTTGGAGCCTGTAATGAGGTAGACCTTGACTCGAGGTTAGTTTGATACTTGAGATGTCAATAATCAACGTGATCTAACCTTGCCAGAGAGGTCATTCAGATCCTTTTCAGTAAAAGTCGGCGTTGGCGGCCGAATTTGGTCGAAGTGTCTCAATCCTAGTAGAAGGTCACCCATTGTGAAGAAATCGTCTTAAACCTAGTGGACTCGTCGAAATAAAAAGACTTATGAAAGTTTTGAAAATAATTGCCAGGAATGAGGATATCGGTTGATTATTGAACGATTGATGCGATTTTATATCAATTGCGTTATACCAGGCTTCGTGACGTATTTTCGGATTCATCGGATTCCTCAACCCCGTCGTAGCCTCGGCAAATGTGGAGGCCTGATTAAACCCTGCAAAAGCACGTTGGACTTGGAGAAATTCCCACATCATGTTATTTAAGGTTCCAGCATTTCAAGGTTGGGCGCGATCTAATGCAGGGCGGGCGGGTTTTGCGGATTTAAGGTGGCAGCTAGTCAAGAATCGGCGAGATTCATTCCCCGATAGAACGGCGTTCTAAGGCTCCGACGTGCCGCATCATTCAAATAGGCACCACTGCCACGTCTGTTGTTTTTCTCTATGTGAAGCTCATGCCGGCTCTAAGGTGAGTCCATATGGAAAAGAAGATGATCACAAAACTAGGCTGGGACAAACCGGGATACTTAAACACTACGCAGAAGCTAAGAGAGCGTGAGAATGAAATTGACTAGAATGTACTCAAGGTCATAGCACGAAGTGAACAAGGACGGTACATGACTTCCTAGTGTCCCCCCAGTCAATTTTATCCAACCCACGCATCGCAAACATATATTCCCAGTATTCAGGGTACCAACCAGCCCATTCCCAGTCCAGAAGGGCAACTATACGGCCGTCACGCACTATGATATTCCTGGACGAGATATCACTATGCGTAAACACGATGGGATGCTCAGCACCGAGCTGGGTCGTGATCTGGTGCCAATACATGGATTCTTCTTCAATCCGCTTCGGTGGTCGAACGAGCTAATCATGGAACTCCGACATTGTTGAAAAGGGGCCACCCGACCGGGTCATCATACAACGACACCTTGTCCATCAAAACGCCCGAGGTAGAGACCCCTCAATGAACGCATCTAAGATATGTAGTCCTTGAGCTGAGTCAGAATTTCAGAGCGTTGTTGGGTTTCTAGGAGTGGCCAAGCTTCTTTCAGCGTCTGGCCTTCGATGTGTTCCATGGTGATGCGATCCCAATCGCTACCAATGACCTCAGGTACGGGAATAGTCGTATGCTCCTTCGCGAACTGCAGCACCAGCGCTTCGCTTGGCTGATGGTTGGCACCCATTCCATCAGGATGTGTCGTATATTTCGTTAGTGTATCTCCATGTCGTACCACGAATCGATTGTTGCAGCGAAAGATGATTTCTCCTTCGGGGTAGGGAGCCGCTTTTCTTGAAGGCGGCGTAGAGTCACCAAACAAAGCCTTTCGTTTATCGCGCAACATCATGTGCCGTAAACGACTCGGCATTGCTGTTTCACGGATGAGATTAATATTTGGAAAAAGTGAAAAGCAATGGCTTACGCTGTAGCTATTTGCTCAAAGCATGATTACTGTGAGTAGTGAGGAGAATCTCAACTATCTGCGCAACATGATGGGTGGAGAACTTCGAGTAGCGGAATTTATGAATCTAAACCTTGTAATCGAATTACCCAGCTTAAGTTACTTACCTATAATGCAACCGGCAGGCTTGGTATCCAAGTTTGTATACTGATTAAGATTTAGTGTTACAAGACTTAAGGCTGTAGAGTAGGTGCAGGAAGATATACTCCGACAACACTGGTGACGCACAGAATTTCTTGAGAGCGACTTAAAAAACGGACTTGCCTTGACCCTACTCTAGGAATATTTTGAGATACAAATTATAGGTCACTGCCAGAATAACATCAATTTTTCCAGGTATTGAGTTACTGTAGCGTGGCTGTTTTAGATGAAAATAGGTATGGATTTTTAGCAATCTAATTCAGATCCACCCTATGTTAGATGGGGAGCCAAAGGCTGTATGCATTAGTCGAGAGCGAACAAGTCAAGGCTTATGTATTCCGAGTCATGGGAAGAGAATACCAGATAGCGACTAACTTGATGTCAATAATATTCAGGAATATTCAGGATCTCGACGATTTTTAACCACCCAAACACCAAGAATAGGACTTTTTATAGCTACAATGAGCTTTCTTCAGAGTCTGGCCTTAGATATCGTCTACGGTGATACGGTTCCAATAGCCTGACTTGATTAATGATTAATGTCCATGCCATTGAGTTGTGTCGTGTACTTAGTAACAGTATTGCTACCGGACGGTGGACAGCTCTTACTGGGGTAAGGCTTACTTTTCAAGGGGATTAATTAATTATAATTACGCCCATGTTATTGAATCACAAGAAAAATGAAACTCAAGGGCGGTGAGAAGATACTTCGTTGAGAAACAGATATCTACGTAGAAGCTTTATCCCACAAAAGGCCTCTCAGGGTCTGTGGCAATCTCGTCTAACTCTCTTAGTGCCTGCTCTAGTTCACTTATGGATTCTCCCTCTTGCTCCGTTTCTACATCATTATTGGAGAATGGTGGGTGCTGTGGCCCGTACGTGTCCCAAACAACTCCAATGGCTTCGGCTTCTCGGCGTTGCTCCTCCGTGAGCATTGAAGAGGCGAGATCTCGATCCACCGTTTGCATCTTTGGAGCCCAGTACTCACGTATAAAAGACGTCGCATCGGCATAGTGTCCACGCTCAGTTTCGAACTCCTTGACCAAGTCCTTCAACAGTTCGAGTCGGGTGAAATCCTCCTCTCGAATTTCCCGACACTCTTCCTCCAGTAGTGGGCCCGAAACCTCGTCAACGAGGCAACAACAAGTGTGACGAAGACCGAGCATGACGAACGTGAAGTATCGTAAGATGGCCCTATCCACCCATGGCTCGTTCATTAGTTCGCAGTCTCCTTCACCAAACAGATTGAACAAATCCTGTAGTTGTTCCAAGGCTCTTCCCGCAAACTCGTGGTGCGCTGAATAAGTGACATTATTCATATGTTTCTGCTCCATAGTTTTTAAAAGCTTGGTCAAGGGCGTGCAGCCTCTTGGAGAGCACCAACATTGACACTCGTCAAGGACGTCCTCCGAAAGGATTACATTCAAGACCTCTTTTGATGGGGTAATGTTTAAACCACGTTCGAGTCGATCAGTACCTCCAGCCAGCCACGCCATGAGATAGTGGGCTCCTGTTGTATACCCTTCTGAAACTGATACCGTGCTGATTGGGATAGGACATGAGAGATCCGCGCCGTGATCAACCATCCAAGAGACGTACGATAAGAATAGAAAATCTTGATGGGGGAAAAAAATGAAGTGGAGATTCTGCCACGGTGGAAAGGATCCAAAAACGTCCCAGAACTTGATCTCAGAACAAGAGAAGCCAGACTGAAGCGCACACTCAGCGATCTCGCCTTCATGAATTAACGTGTAAATAGATTTTGTTTCATCCGGTACTGCAGTGTCGTCATATACTCTAAGATGCGTTGGTATGTAGCAATCTCGAGCTTCAAGGTACTGTTGGGCCTGGGCTGCATTCCGGTCTAATACACCAGCTTGACAGATCCCCAGATCTCGCCTTTCTGTCGGGGAAAGTTGACGTCGTGCCAATTCCTCTAATTTTATCCTTCGTGAAGCAAGGTTTTTGACCACCTTTTTTTGGCCTTCTTTGCAACTATGTACGTCGTGAAAACGTGGTACCTCCAAGGCCCGTCTTACAGAACTTTCGAAGAGCGCTGTATCCGCTCGAAGTAGTAGATCCAACGCCACACAGCCTTTGCAATTTCCGGTATCTTTTCCTGTTCCAGGTTGACCAGCATGACACAGTGCATCAGTAGCATGGTCGATTGGATAATGGCCATTGTTGTCAGCGGTGTTGAGTATCTCGGCATCTGCATGCCTTAGGAGGGCCTCCAGAATAGCTGTGTTCTGAACCTGCACAGCGAGCTGTATAGGAGACTGTCCGAGGTAATTGATTTCGTTGATAGAAGACGGGCATCTCTCTAGCCAGCTTTGAACCTCAGTCTCGTCCTCTTTAATGATTGCCCTGCTAAGCTGGCCGTATTCAAGATCTATCACGATCAATATATTTTCCAAGGACTTGCTTCAATCAACAGTCCTCGAGCGACCTACTCACATTCAGCTATTCTTGGGACGTCTCGAATAAGGTCGAATCGTTGATGAGGGCTGAAGATGGAAGACCAAGATTTGCATTCATGCCCTACCGGGTCACCGCGCCCAGATAAAAGAAGTGCAATCATCTTGGAGTCTGGCGTACGTGTGTTTTGACATATCTCGGCTAAGGAAGGCGTACTATATGACTCGTGTGATTAGTTGTCTTGTTAACTTAGATCAGATGTGCATCAGATGAAGAGTCAGGAGTTGGGTGGGAACTTACCCCTCAGCCGCATTCGAATACTGATAGGTTGCAGGGTTGATGAAGTCGGCAAGCACCCAGTAAATGTGCATAATATCATCGTCGAAACTATACTCACCCACTCTACTAAACTATCATGAATACGATTAGATCAAATCGTGTCATTGCGGATAAAGATTGCATACACTCCACGTTCTTGATACTTTATCCAGAATCGATTGACCGTTTTCATTCAGGTCAGTTATAGATGCCTGATTGTTGGTAAAACACCACGAAAGCCGCCTGAAGCAGGAGGAATAGAATGTCCTCCTTTCTTCATGCGTCAAGCCAGAACATGACCTAGCGCGATCTATGATCCTGAACGACGGAGAGGATTTTGCATCGACTGTTGCAACCCAGGCAAGGCATTGACCAAAGCCCAACCCACCCGTGCCTGTTGTAAAGGACAGCGAAATCTCACTAGATTGCCCCCAACGTCTTTGGATCGCAGGAGCAGCAAAATTCAATATGTGCTTTGTGTGGTTCTTCTCTGATAGTACTTTTGACATGGGGCATCCAGGCGCATGGTAGTCAGTAAAGCTGGTTTCAGTTTCGATGGTAAAGGGACCCCAGTGCCTTCGATCGCGTCGCACTCCTTTTTTTCTACAAAAACAGAGTGAATGTATCGTGTAGCTATTGCCACTTTGGTACTTTGTCGATTTTACGGTGCACGCAGTTGTGTGGGAGTTCGATACTTGCAAGGTTGATGCCGAGTGGGGGATTGCTCCCAGACGCTCTCCACCCATAATCAGGGGCTGGTTCTCACAATTTGGCTTTCCATGGTCTCGTAGTCGTGCGAGGACTTCTCGAACGTCCTGGTGAACGAATTGCATGGCTTCATAAAGTTGGTTTGATGTCATGTGTGTCTGTTCTTGAGACATTTGATTGACCTCTGCGATAAGCTGAACATCATTGACAGCCTGTTGTACACTCAGTATAGAGCTCTGAGCAACATTGAGGTTATTTCTAAACGACGAAATTATTAGTTCAAAATTCTATTTTCGGAAAGCGATGAATGTAATCCACTCACAACTGTAAAACTGCCAGAGCGGTCTGAAGAGAGCTGTTTGTGTGGAATAGCCGCTTCTCCAGTTTCTCTATGTTCTTTTTCTTGAGCGGGTACTTGAGCTTGACATAAAGTTCCCTTGTCTTTGTAGTACGGCTGCTAGAAACGGCATCGGGATCCTTCACCTCCCCGACAGCCTTTAGCAGACTGTCGGTCGCGACCATACAAGAGGTTTCGCATTGATTGATCGCTTCCCTAGCAGTAGAATTGTTGGATGTCGCATGGATGATCGCCCCATGAAGTGCGATCAAAGATATCTGTACGAGTTTTGCGTAGTTCCTTGCTTGCCTGAGATCTTCGTCTCGGCCTTCGACATCATCAAGGTATTGCGAAATTTGTTGAAATAATTGGAGCCCCAAAGAAATGGCTCCGAAAGCGCTGCCAGCGATACCGAAAGCTTCGGCCATACTGGAAACGGTATCACCTAGTACAGGTCTCCCAGCGGAGGACGAATTTTGTGAGTTCAAAAATGATTCAGTAAAGTTTATTCCAAGCGTGAATTTGAATTGCCCCGCGTTAGGCTTTGCCGACGGCTCATTTTCAATCCATAGAGCCTGACCGGCATAAGCACTGAATCAGCCTCATGAGTAGGGAGCAAATCAGCCTACAGGTAGGTGTGGGTGGTATACGTGGCCCAATAGGGAAAGGCGAATTCTTGTTCACTGCACGCAAAGCAGGCGATGAAAAGCACAACCAACAAGTACCTTCTGAATACTCGGCTGGCGCACAGCTCTGGCCATCACGTAAATTACAATAGTTGGTCGCTTCGAGGGGCTGCTGAGTGTCTTGTGGTGGCGTAGCTTTCGGGCAAGCCTGCAAGGTGATGTTCATGTGCATGTCAGTTTGAACTCGTTATTATCAAGTGGCCAGTCTCAGCTCACTCGAGTACAAACGAAGCCAATGCCATGGCGAGCTTGCGCCTGTTGGTGTGAGGCTGCATTTGACATATCTGCCTGTCATGGTTTATAGAAGTGTCAAGTTGAATTAGACTCCCTAGCCTTATTTCAGGAGATAGTGACTAAGCTCCATCAATCAATATTCATTATCGTTATAAAATCATTATAGCTTTTATACCCGTGAAGCCTCCCATTTCTCCAACTTAGCCAACCATTCCTTTGCTTCATCAAGATAACCATCTTCGCCGTCATCCTCAAGATCCTCTTTGCTTTTCCCTTCTAGCGATCGTACCATCTCCTGTACCGGAGTGCGCATAGGTATCCAGGCCTCGCCGAGAGGCACGCATTCAGACATAAAGTCGATTATATAATACTGATGCTCGGTATCGTTAATCGCCATGTCCATAACCTCGGCGGCAACGGCAGCAGCAGTCTCAGGAAATCGTGCTAATTGTTTGCGACATGACTCAAACACCGGGTGGCAGAAATCGACTTGCCAGTTGAAAAGGCCATGCATATACGGGCGCATCTGCTCAGCTGTATGTACGCGCTCCGACAACGTTCGGTCGCTAATGTGATCAAATTTGTTGACAGGGAGCCAAATAGCCTCGCGGTCTGCTGCAAATTGCTCGAGCAGCTTTGCGTTGTTGATAAGGTGCATTGTCTGCGCATAATGCGACGAACGAGATTTGAAACCTGATATATCGAACGATGCAAGCGTTCTCAAGGCTGGCCGATAGGACTGGAGCTGCTCGAAAGAAAGCTCCGATACGATTGAGTATAAAACTCGCTGGTGTAGCTCGAGAATGTCAAAATCATCCTCTTCGATCGGTGATGCGAGGATAGAGGAAATGGCCTCTACAGTTGGAGGTTCTATTGCTCGTGATTTGATCAGCTGCAAATCCTCGTTCTCGTCAGAGTCTGCATCCTTTGTCAACCGGAGGATCGCCGGTATCTCTGTCGCAAAGGCTTCGGCGTCCAAAGTAGCTAGCTGCTGTGGATCACTCATATTTAACAGACGAAAATGCGGTAGTAGTAGAACTGATGTCGGTGATAATGCCGATTTTGTGCTTGTATGCTGGGCCAAACATTCCTCTTTTTAACTTATCGGTGCCCAAGATCGGTATCTGCCGTATTAAAGTTCTCTTTGGGACTGTGGTGCTGGGAGGAAAGTAATATATACTCCAAAGTCTAAGCCTCGATGGCGCTACTAGCTCTTGATAATTGAGTCAGGCCGAATGGCTGAAGCGGATTTATTAAATACTAATTGCTTTAGCGTCACGAGGGAGAAATGTCCTCCAGAGTGCTGCCAAATTTGGCAGTCTACACCAATACCCCTACCCGATGATCCGCTCAATGCAGATCATTACCAGATATGCTGGTATTATCTCAAGCAACAGAGCACCGCCCAGAACTTGAGCTTCCGGCACAGCCCTTCCCTGGTGATTATATTCCTGGTTGGCAGGAAAAAGAGACGTGCCTTCCCATAGTTAGATTCTGGAAGAAAGGTCTCAAGAAAAATGCAAAAAGAAAGCTGACAAGACTGGGATTCGAACCCAGGCCCCTTTCGAGACTGCGAATCGTTACTAGTTCGAATCGAACCTGAACACAGCGCCTTAGACCGCTCGGCCATCTTGCCTTGTGATTGGATAAGAGTCAAGGAAAAGTTTGTGTCCAAGTAGCCAACTGTCACAGAAAACGGGTGGTCTTGTCACGGACGCATCTTTCGCAATCGCAAATACGTAGTGGACGGGTTTTAGATTTGGATATCTGTGTTGCAAGACCTTCTGGTGGCTTTCACAGGTGACCTGATCCCGACTAATCACTTTTGAGCCGCGCGACACATATAGAAGCTGCATTTGTGAGTTCTACCGGGCTGGTGGCGCAAAGCACAAAAACAGCTTCAGCCCTCAACCAGTTGATATTTACTACCCAGGCGGTTTTACTACTATAATAAAAGCAGAAAAAAAATCGCAGAAGTAATATGAATAATTAAGAGTTTTTAAAAACTCACATAGTTTTATTTTATTTCTGTTATTTACTGTTCTGACATCTCATCTTGCTGGTTCACGGCGGGCTACCCTACACTCAGAAACAGTCAGGTTTTTGCTTGTCGAGGTTTTGTCGCGTCCCGGTGGCGATGATACGCCAATCTTAGCCGAAATTAGGTTAAGATCCCCAGCCGCGAAACGTGTCTGCGGCTTTTATTCGCGCAGTCTCGCGTTCCGTGTTGATCAACGTGATCCTTGCAAGCCCAACCTCCCCGTTTATGTTCAAGTACGTACCGCTCACCCAGCCATGGCAGACCACAACGATCATCCCCCTAGACCCACTCATTCCGCTCCCAAGTTGTTGCAATGCTCTCGGAGCACGCGCGTGCCTGGTCTCGTATCTGGCCTCCAAACTCTCGTTGAAGTCGATCAGCCACATCTGCTCAACAGCCGCCGTGGCGCAAAGTTCGGACGCTTAGCAAGCAGCCAATGAACATCTGCTATCTGTGCCGCGGATCTGTCACAAAATTGAGGCAGATGATTCGCTCATCTCATCCACACATATCCCTAAAGGCTGATGTCCGATGCAATATGGCATTTGCGCGCAAGATTATATGTGCCTAATAGGGCTTAATGCTGGGAGTCGTCAGTAGAATGACCCAAGCCTACAGGTTCCATAACCATGAGTTGTAGGTATCCAAGGTGGATCCGCCATCTGTGGGCTCACTGCGACTGTAGGTTCTTGACACATTGGCAACACACACACTGGGGAGGAGAAGAGCGGGCAGGCTGTCTGTTCCAATGGTCACTACGTGAATTAATTACATAGCGTACTGTTTAGGTGGAAAAGACTGATTGACGTAATAGTACATGTGTTGAGCCTTGCCCAGAACTTCTGGTGAGGATAGGATTACACGGAATCACCTGTGCTACTCATGCTTGGGGATCTATGTCTGGAAAATTGACTCTCGAAAGATGTGCTGCATTTACTAGATGAAAGGTAGCAGAAAGGATGTATTCATAGCGGACTTTACCGAGAAAAAAACATTGCCAATTCTCAGCATATCTGTTGGCTAAGAGAGTTTGAGAGATTAAAATGCCTTGAACTGAAGTACATCCGAATAGATATATGTCACTCAGTCGCTAATGGTCTAGCCACGCTCTATAGAATTACTAGAAAGAGGTTTACCATTGTCGTTGGTTAAGTGTTTGAGTCAAAGAAATCTACGATACGAGCTCAAGTCAGTGGCTGTAACCGTTGGCCCCTTCACAGATAATAGCAGGGGTGACAAATATCTAGGACAATTACAAAAATTCCAGCTTAGACACTACTCGATGCCTCAGTTACAACACAATGTCGATTCAAACCAGCTTACATATGTTCATAACAGGGAATTGGATTCAAGATCAATAAGGAAGTATAAATTAAATAGATAGTAGAGAGAAATACATAAGGAACATACTCATCCATTATCAACTATCGTATGCTCCACCAATACGTCATTCATCGTAGATGCAACTTGTCTCCATCCAAGAAAATCATCAAGTGATGTATCAGCTTAAACGCCAGGGGTAGTGAATCCCGGAAGCTTAGGCCAGTCGCCCAGACGAGCGGGATCGCCACCGATGCGGACCCAAGTTGCATGCGAGGGCGTGGGTCCGTCAAGGATAAATAACTGGTACCACGAGGGAGGGCTGATGAAAGAATTGGGAGGTGCCTTGACGGTGCAAGTGTTTCCACTGCAAGAAAAGTCAGGGAACAAAGTACGTTGTCCCATAGTGACACCGTGGGTAGCGCCAATCGAGGCCATCAGCGAAACTCGAAGCTTATCAGCGCCCTCAGCCAGTGTTGAGGTGATAGTGAAGGTGTAGCTTCCACCGTACTCCCAGTCCTTATCAGCAATAGTGAACTTGGGCTGAGTAGCACCAGACTTGAGGTAGTCGGGAATAAAGTACTCAAGACGCTTCTCCTCAGGATGCTTGCCCTGATCTTGAGGGTCTGACCCAGAGACAAGAACCTTTCCATCACTGAGAAGAACAGCCTCAGAGTGGTACAGACGGGCAATTGTGGTGTTGGCAAGGACAGTCATACGGTGGCCGAGAGGCTGCTCAGGGTCGTACATGACAGCGTTGAGGTTTTCATGGTCGGCCAGACCGAAACCAGCACGGCCGACCTGGGCTCCACCAACGATGAGGTAGCGACCGTCAGGAAGGGCGACCATGTTGGGCATGACTCGCTTGGAGGGCTGTAAGAGTTAGTACGGTACCGTCATGAATGAGAATTGACTTTACTTACCATTCTCTCAATAGTCCAGTCGGCGCCGGCCGTATCAGGCTCCATAATGACACAGTTGTCGAGAGCTTCATTACCAGGCTCGTGAGTAGTACCACCACAGATAAGTATCTGAGCGGGATCAGTGTAGGGAGCCTTCTGAGGCATGACCATCAATGTGCCTTGAAGAGGGTAGTTACGGCCAGTCAAGGGATTATCAACAGCGCCAGGCATATCAGGTAGCTTGCGGATGGAGTGGAAGTCGACCTGGGAGATGATACGCGACTCGTTGAATTGAGAAAAGAAGATGTTACCAGACGGCAAGATGGCCATGTGAGGGTATGAGTTGGTCCGGCCAATAGTCTCAGCACGCGCAAGGTAGTCGAGATAGGTTGAGTTAGTCACACCCGCAGGATGAGGGAGTACCTCAGCAGTGGGCACCATAGGAGCGTCAGAGCCGGACTCGCCACCCATGGCAAGAATGGAACCATTAGAAAGAAGAATGGCAGTGGGATACCAACGGGGATCGAAGAGATGAAGCTGAGAAAAGTCCTCTTCCCAGTCATTGGTACCATTGTCGACGCCCTGAGGAGAGTCCGGGGTGAAGAAGCGAATGCCATAGACTGATTCAGCAGACCAGCCTCCGATGTTGATCATACGTCCAGCCTTGTCGGGCAGTGTGAAGGAAGCAGAGCAGAAAACGTCAGTCTTGAGGGCAAGCTCACGGTACTTGTTGGTAGAGTAGTCAAACTCAAAAGAACCCTCAGTGTTGTCTAAGGATGTGCCGTGCTTCTCAACAAAGACGACCTTGTTGTTGATGCCAACAGAGCTGATCAGAGGTACAATGGGAGCAGTAGAGAACTGATCATACTCTCCAGCAGCATCGCCAGAAGCGTAGTGGAATGTGTTGAGCGACTCGCCAGTCCATTCGTAGTAGCTGATATGGTTGCCAGCACCGCAAGTGTACTTACGGTCACCAGGACAAGCCATGTTACAGTAGCTGTCATCCTTATAAAGATCGCCACGATCTTCCACAGCACGGAGATCACCACAGACGCACTGACGTCCATACTCGACACCAGCGGCAGAGTAACCGAACCTCTGGCAGTGTTCAAGACAGAACCCAATGGTCATGTTGCTAGTGGCGTAGTTGGGAGCATCTTCATAGAGCCACTCCAAGACGTAAGGGTTGTTGTTGTCAAAGACGCAGCCCTTGTACTCCCAGTCACCAGGTAGATCATCTTCCTGAGGCACAGGAATGGGGTAAATCTCAAAGTCGCCGTCAGAATAGAGAGACAGACGATTACCCGCACCGCACTTCTGGCTGCTATCGCCCGAGCAGGCCATGCTACAGTCAGATTCTGTAGTCTTAGAGGCGGCATTGTTGAGAGCATTGCCACAGTAACATTCCTCTGCGTACTCAAGACCAGCGATAGTGAAGTCATTCTCAATACAAGTGGCGATACATTTCTGAGGAGTCATGGACGATGAAGTACCACCTGGAGCTGGGGATAAGGCACGACCGGGAGGATCGATGTAGCAGCCCCGATACGCCCAACCATCAGGTATATCGGTGGCAACAGGAAGAGTGGCAGACTTCGTGCTAACTGGATCCGTCTCTGCTGGATCGGAAGGAGATACAGAAGTGGTACCTGCAGAAGACTTGCCAAATACAGTCAATCTGTCGCCAGCACCGCAGGGCTGATCGGCATCGCCATTGCATGCCATGCTGCAGTCGGCCTCTGGAGCCTTGGTGGTAGGCTTCTTACTACCACAGACTAAGAACATCAGTCAGTCATCTATCAACAACACATGAACGACAGGATCAATCACTTACAGCACTCCTGTGCATACTCCATACCGGCGTAGGCATAGCCGGCGTCAGCGCAGATGTCCACACAGGCCTCGGCCGTTAACTTGGTAGGATAGTGAACAGGACCATCAAGAGCGCGCTTGGTAGTGCTATCAATATAGCATCCAAGGTAACTCCAACCCTCCTTTGGGGTCTCGGGCGGCGTCAGATCCCTGCGAAGGATGACACTGGCCGAAGTCAAGTGAAGGAACGCTGCACCAAGTGCAGCAAAGCGAAGGACGGACATGATAAAACCGGGGGAAACCAGATTCAACGAATGGCAATAATAAAACGAATGTGATATGAGGGTCAAGGATCGAGAACGATTCCCATGCGGAGGCAAGAATTGAGTTTGTGCCGCAGTAGGCTACCAGGGCATTATATCAGTTCGACGTGTCCCACTGATAATGATATGCAGGCATATCATGCACTCTTCCACTTTCCCGAAATTCCCTTTTTCGTACCCCCTTTTACTTAGGTCTTGTGATCCAATTCTTCAAGTCAGCTCATTTTTTACCAAGACCATTAAGATTCTTACTATCAACCACGGGAAAACCACTGTGATTATGCAAGTTTACGGGCGCGTCGGCGCAGGACAGCCGTGTAGTTATCTTGGAGTAAGCCTCGTGAGTAACACAGCGTCGTTTCTGCAGCACAATTGCAACGACATCAGATCACTTTTGCTGGATATCGGCTCCAGTATGCAGCAGAGGGTCTAGATTGCCGAGCACGTCTTGGCAATGGCCAATAATGTGGATGCGTCTTTTCCAGCCTTGCAACGATGCATTTGCGATTACCACCATGACCGGAGGCTTGCTGTAGGGCTTTTGATCGACAGGGCCAAGATCTAAGCGGCTGACTGCTAATCTCTCGATCTGTTTGAGGGGGTGGCATGGGCCATGGTTTGTGACTTTGTGAGTGTTCCCACTTTGGTGTGGCTGGCAAATTTTAATCCCTGCTCAATTTGGCAGCTTGGGAGCGTCTAAAGTGGCAACCTCCGGTTGGTGGAAGCGACATTTCATGTAACCGGAGGGCAAAGCCCTGGTAATGCAACCCAACAATTGCTTGGAAAAGCTTGGAAAAACAAGAACACGAGCCTGCAATCAAAAGTTCTGCTGCATAAGACGGAGGACAGTACTTAATTGTGCTAGCTGCATTATTATCAGGGTGTTTTCAGCGCTTACAAGCTACATCAATATTTACGGTCGGTTTGGGGCCTGTTGATGAGGCCTTGCACCCCAGAGTTTGTACCATACAAGGCCTGTTGATTGTGAGCGTGGTAGGGCGCAATATGCCGCATGGGTTTCTTTCTTATACCGAGATACCCGCCAGCCAAGGCCTTGTGGCTGTTATCAAACTGAGACTTGCTTACGGTCACAGTGAGTGACTCATATTTTACGTACACGCGGCAATCAATTTGACTTTCACTATGGATAAGCGGCTTCATAATCTCGACTTACATGTTATCGGGGGTTGAGTCGTTCCCTGCAAGATAATATGCACTGGAAGATAATCCAGGGGCACATATGTAAAGCTGACTGTATCTGAACGCTGTGGTGTGGCATAAGCGCATGTGGAAAACTCTCCGATACTGCTCTCAGGCGCTGATAATCGAAAGATAAAAGATTGAGAAGTGACAGATAACGGTATTCAAAGAAGTGCAAATTATATCTCTATTATAGCAAACCATGCCTAATCCGTTGTATAGCCTCATTGTGATTCCAGTCCGAAATTAGTTAGAGAGTGAACACCACCTGCCAGATAACCAACCTAGTACTACCAAATTTGATGACGTCCCATACCCATACGTCCGGGGAATAAGACAAAATTAACCTACGTGCTTATGGTTATTCCCTCAGCATGCACCCTCCTGCCACATCTTGACGGATTTGATCACCATGCCGCGCTCCTCCTTGGGACCCCAGGTAGGAAGCCAAGTCTCGTTGGCCTTCCAAAAGTCTCGCATAGGGGTCTCACTGCTATCAGCCCAGGGCTTACCGCCGATCGCATCACTGGAAGAAACAAATTAGCCAAGACGGCCCCTGCAGCGGACATAAAGGGAATGCAGAAGATCGGAAGATCCATATGCGAGTGTAAGAGTTGAAGTAAGGGGATTGACTTACGGGAACCACCCATTGGTGCCGCCAACTGCGACGTTCAAGATGAGATAGAAGGATTCGTCAAAGGGCGTGTTGGCACGACCTGTGCTACTCCAGGGGTCTACAGGTATTGAGCCGTTGATTGACTCGCCTGCAAACTCACCGTAGGTCCACAGGTTCTTGTTCTTTGTAAAGTCAAAGAATTGGACTTGCTGTGGGGCAATTAGTGAATTGTGCTTTAGCCAGTATACAGTTGAACAACTTACTCGAAGGCGACCGTCAAGCCAAGTAAAGAGATACTTCTCACTCCATTCCAATCCGTAAGTGTGAAAGTCCTCAGAGTAGGACACTCGCTTTCCTCCCCACTCACCATAGGCCATCCTGTAGCGATCATTCTCAGTAGCAGTACCCCAATGAAGCGCCGATGAGACGAGATTATCACCCATGTCATATTCGCGAGGGTTATTGCCACGACTCTCAGCGATATCAATCTCACCAGACTTTGGCCACTCGCCATAGACGTCGTCTTGGGGCATCATCCAAATGGCGGGCCAGAGCCAGTCACCTCGAGGCATACGCGCGGTTACTTCGACGCGACCGTACTTGATTGTCTTTTTGCCCTTGGTGTTTAGTCGTGCAGACCGCACCGGGTTGATGATTTGGCCCAAGGTGGCGTTGCTGCGGGCCGCGCATGGCCAACGGTCTTCATTCTTCTTGGTCTCTTTTGAGGTACATTTACCCCAAGTGCGACTGTTGGAAGTCATGTTGACGGTGTAGCCATTGAGAAGCTGCTGAGTGGTAATGTCAGTGCTCTCAGTTGTCATTGTGGGCACAATGTGTAGACCATCTGCGTCGACATATGAGTTGGCGTCATCGTCGGTGGTCCAGTCAAAGGCACCGTTACTGCGTAATTGTTAGTGAAGCGGAGACAAAGAGGTTGGATAACATACCCGAAGCCGTTCATCTGGATCTCGTGGTTCCAGTTGTCGAGGTTCTGGAAGTTATCATCCATCACCAAGCAGTACTACATATCGGTTAACATATGAATGATCAATATCCTGGGGTCACTTACTTCATGGTTGGGAACACTGCGCGTCTCATTCCAGCATAGATATCCACCGATACCTGAGGTGATGTTGTTAGCGACAGAAAGTAAATGATGTGGATTATGTGAACCTACCAAGGCCGATAAAAATGCATGTGTAAAATATGATGCTGTCCCAGTTCCATCGTTTCTTGGATTGCTCAAGCCATGGCTTCTCAAACTCGCCCTTGAGCCGACTACTCTTGAAGCGTCGGCGAGGACCTGTCACTGTACCGAGTTAGTCATGGGCTAATAAAAGTATTAGAATTCACATACCTTCATATGCAGACACACTTCGAGTCTGAGCTTGAGGTCGTGATATCACGGATTCGGCAATTGGTGTCGCGGCAACTGGGGTTGCGAATGGGTTGTCGGTAGCCTCAACACCAGGCGTCCCAAAGGGATTCACCCGCTGCGAGAAAGAATCCTCTGCAGCAGAGGTGCCAGTCCTTGAGCCTTCCATGACCAAAGTGGAGTGTCCAATGTATGGATACTCGGCTTGTCAAGACCAGGGAGTAAAGAGCGACAAACCTCGGAATTGTCCAAGGAAAGTCTTGTTAAATGACCCTCAGAAGAATCCCTCTGCGCATCAATGTTTGCTTCGTAAAAAATGCTGAGAAGTAGGCTTGATCTACACAACCTACCAACACACAAGGATAACACGACAGACCAGGACCTAGAACGCTATCGCGTAAGACTTTTACCATCTGGGGTGATTATGCGTCTTGGGAGACGTGCTGCAATGCAGGCATAGTGTGGCGATTAGAGTGTTGAGTAAGACCTAGACTACAATATCGATATCGCCCGTTGCCACCACCCACATGCGGCCTGAAAGGCTATGCAAAGATACAACT
Organism: Fusarium stilboides; assembly: GCA_014822085.1. NCBI lineage: Eukaryota > Fungi > Ascomycota > Sordariomycetes > Hypocreales > Nectriaceae > Fusarium > Fusarium stilboides. The sequence goes on along the minus strand of JAASAY010000417.1, from coordinate 72,933 downwards.
GTGATAACTGGGTCAAGAACAAAGGGCCGACGTCAAGACAGACTCGTCAGCGGCGCGATTTTGTGGCTGGATAAGGCTCTGCGGCCCGGTGCATGGTTGATCAGACCCGACCTCAACGGTCAGGCTAGGAACCTTCCATAAAGGAACATATGGGCCGTGTATTATGCAGGTTTCATATGCGATACAACTGTCAAGGGTGCCAAGTATGCCGCTATAATTGGATTAGGAAGTTGGTTTAGTGACACCCTAGCACCGGCATCATGCCCCGGTACGCCAAGAGATTGAGACCAGGAACGTTATCTTAGATTGCCTATTAGGCTTATTAGCGCTGGCTCCCACAGCCTCGCTAGCGGGATCCGGGCCGTTGAGAATACTATCCTGTAATCGTTTATCTCCGTGGTATCAAACTTGTTTGAAGATATTTGAGTTGTGCTTATAGGTTCAGATATCCCAGTTGAAGGTTATTTTCGCCACCCGTAATTGGACCGCGGGGAAGCGATACTGGTTGCCTAAAGGTTTCTAATATTAGCGTACGGAGAAAAGGGCAGTTTAATTAGACGCCGCACAACTACATGACGCTTCTGCAGACCTTGCTCGTAACCATCGCTAAAGCCCACCTGAAATGTTTCCAACCAACTGCCGACGATATCGCCTCCACGGAGCTGATTTTCCCAAGAGATTTCCCCGTCAGCTCAATTGAAAAAGTTTGCTTATCTGGTGGCGGGTACTGTATCCTCGTCGTTATGGTTACTCTCAAACTTGGCATCAGCTCGCTAGGCGTGATATCGACGGACTTGTTCGGATCCGTGTCAGGGGCCGAGATTTTGCTGTCCAGTAATGTCAGGGTTGGTGTTACGTGCTTGTCGAAAGGTGAGATGCAAGTCTTTCCCAACGAACAACAAACACGAGGCAACCTGCGTGCAAAACTCTCTGCATCTTGACCGGACGACCATTGTCTGACGCTTACATAGTGATCGAGACTCAATGCTTGCAGTTGCGATTGTCTTTGCAGCAATCTAGATGCTCGGATAAGCCGTGCGCAAAGTATTCATAACTTGGTCGGCCCACGGCTGTTCAGTTCACCTCGGCTTTCTTCTTTCTTGGCTCGATCAACTCGTCCCCTTTTCTACCTTCTGCCCCGAGTTCTCCCACCCTTCCCCCCTGTCCAGGAAGACCTTCAAGTTCGCTTGAAGAGGGATTCTTTTGCCCAACACCTTTTCTGCTGCACGAGTTTGCACTCCCACGTGAGCCATGGTATCGGAAAAGTCGGGCTCTCGCTTCTTTGAGTCGGGAGTAATTCAGCCTCCTAGTCCTACTGCAGACTCACCAACTCTCAAGAGACTTGAAGGAGGGGATCATGTTCCTTCTGTCACTCAGAGATCCCCAGAATGGGTCTTGAAGAGATCGCCGCCTTCAAGATCTGCCCACAGCTCTTACTCGGGAACGCCTGCTGCTATGCAGGTTCCTGATGCCGGTGAGCTACCCACAGTGAGTTCTTCTTAATTATGTTCATGACTTGTCTTTGGTCTGTATCATCTTCATACACCCTGCCTATATCTATCATGGGGTACTAACTACCCCATCTCGTACGATGTCCAATGGTCACCCCCTCAAGCACAATATAGAGCATCAGTTACTTCATCCATGCCATCGCTACATGACTCTAACAGATATTAGGTCGCCAAGTACATTGCTCGCCGGGCAACTCTGCTAGGATGGTTCGATGAGCCTGCCGCCGCGACCATCACCAGCGGATGGTCGTCGACATGCATTGCACTCAAGAGACCAGATGGCTCTTACCTCTACACACCAGATGACCCAAGCCCAGACTTGGCCGCAGCTGTTGCTCGCCTAAATGAGACTGCTATCGTCTCTATGGCTTCTGAGGTAACCAACTCAGTCCTCGATACCATCAGGCCCGATCAGCCAAGTCTGGTCAATGAGAGCACCGGCGCTCGCATACCTATTGTTGCCAGTCTGGCCGATGTCCATGAATCACTTGTGCACTCGACCAGCTCATGCATCGTTGCACAGGAACGATGTGTGCTTATCTGGTCCCATGAGGCAAGGACTGTTCTCAACGTGGCACACAATGTTGAGAAACAGATGTTGGGTTTTGTAAGTTGTGATTCACTCCAAACTTGCTGAACATCACGAAGCTAATCCGCTTGCTTAGGTGGTTGGTCCTAACATGCCTCGTGGCTTGCTTGCTCAAACCGAGGAGCAGTCAGTAGAGGGTCTCGCCACACCTATCCGTGGTGCAATTAATGAGAAGGATGAGATTTACCAACGCGCTATTAAAGTCGAGGAGGGCGAAGGTGACAGCGATGAAGACATCGAAGGGAAAGAACTCGTACGGCCTACTCTGATCGTCCACTCTTTTCGAATTGGTATTGTTATCATGCTGGTTATTCTCACACAGAGTGTGGGTGTTTCAAGAGTAAGTTGTCAATCAGTTGTCTCGACTTTTGCATAATATCACTAACCTTACTCTAGCTGATCCGTCAATGGTCATGGGATGGCGATTGGAAGCGCTTCATCCTGGTTGTTGTTATCCCGCCTCTGTGCCTCTTATCTTTGGTAAGTATTTTCTCATATGTCTATCAGTGGACATGGACTGACCGAATTTCAGTTCTTCTTCATCGTCGTTGTTAGTAGTATTTTCCAACTGCTTCTTCCAGCTGGCATCTGCCTACGTAACTCGAAATTTCACTCTGGTGAGTAACTCAGCTCTTGCAACAGTCGCAATTACATGAGGACTTAGCTAAATGTGCTCGACAGCCGTCAAACCCAATCCAAAGCGCTACAGGGATTACCAGCTCCCGCATATCACCGTCCAAATGCCTGTCTACAAGGAAGGTTTGCGAGGGTAAGTTCAATCTTCGATGCCATAAGCTGCGCCGGATTATGCTGACTTTATCAACAGTGTCATTGTCCCGACCATGGTTTCCGTCATGGCCGCTATTCAGCACTACGAGAACCAAGGTGGCACCGCCTCCGTCTACATCAACGACGACGGTATGCAATGCATTCATCCTGAACTAGCGGCCGCTCGTAAGCAATACTACCGCGATAACGGCATTGGATACTGCGCCCGTCTGCCCAACAAGAAGAGCCCCAAGAGCAAGGGGATCTTCTCAATGTTCAAACGATCACCACCTGTTGACCCCGCAGTTGACAACGAAGACGAGAGTGAGATCAGTCCTCAAGGCCGTGCTAACGAACTTGGCTTTGTTCGCAAGGGAAAGTTCAAGAAGGCCAGTAACATGAACTACTGTCTTGCTTTCTCCAACCGTGTCGAGGATGAATTGCATCGTCTTTCAGAACTTGAGTGTCAGAACCGTGGCTGCAGCTATGAGGATCTGACTGCCGATGACGATGACAGACTTTATGCTGTGGCTCTGCAGAACATGGTTGAGGCCGACGAAGGAAATACTTGGGCTGAGGGTAACATCCGTATGGGTGAGGTCATCCTACTCATTGACTGCGATACCCGTCTGCCTGAGGATTGTCTTCTCTATGGTGCTCTTGAGATGTACGAGAGTCCGGAAGTGGCTATTCTTCAGCACGGGTCTGGTGTAATGCAAGTCGCCCACAACATCTTCGAAAACGGTATCACCTACTTCACCAATATTGTTTACACCGCCATCAAGTACGGTGTTGGTACCGGTGACGTGGCACCTTTTGTTGGTCACAATGCCTTCCTTCGTTGGAAAGCAATTCAGAGTGTCGCTTTCGTTGATCCATCTGACAAGGTCACTAAGTGGTGGTCTGACTCCCATGTCTCCGAAGACTTTGACATCAGTCTGAGGGTTCAGATGGCGGGTATGGTCTGTCGTCTGGCCACATACCACAACGGCGGCTTCCAGGAGGGTGTCTCTTTGACCGTCTACGACGAGTTGAACCGTTGGGAGAAGTACGCTTATGGTTGCAATGAGCTTGTGTTTCACCCTTTGTAAGTTCTAGGAAGTTGAGCTTAGTATCATGGATAAGTGCTAATCTTCTATCACAGTTACCAATGGATCTACAAGGGTCCAGTCACCAGACTGTTCCTTCGCTTCCTCTGGAGCAACATGCCAGTTTCTAGCAAGGTTTCCATCATTGCCTACATCTTTACCTGTGAGTCTATTCACCAACACACCTTGACATCAAATACATGTAGCTAACAACTGCAGACTACGCTATCGCTGCTGGTATGCTCCTCACACTAGTCAACTACATCCTCGTTGGTCTCTTCTTCTACGACCTGGACCAGTTCTACACCCCGTCATGGGGTATCTGGGTTTCCCTCTTGGTTATCTTCAATGGTGTTGCCTCCGTCGCCTGCAGCATGACACGTCATCGCCTCAAGGAAAAGTCATTCTTCCTTGCCATGCTCGAGGCGGCCAAATGGCTCCCATTCTTACTTCTCTTCTTCGGTGGTATCAGTATCAACTGCGCCAAGGCCTTGCTTTGCCACGCCTTCTCTATCAACATTGAGTGGGCGTCAACTTCCAAGGAGCTGGGCCCTACCGGTATTTACATTGGTCTCAACAAGATGATGCATCGATTCAAGTATACTTTCATCATCTGCATTATTCTAGCAGCTGGCATGATGTACATGTCTTTCGGTGCCCCTTGGGGCTGGACCATTGCCCCGGGCAAGTTCTCGGCTGGTACTTATGCTATCGTACCTTTGGCTGTCCAGGTTGCTTGCGCGTTTACTCTGCCTCTGTTCCTTGGCTTGACCTAATTGTTTGGAATTATTGGGTGCATTTATTGGTGCAATGGGTTGGTAATGACTAGATAGATACACGACTTAGTTAGCTTAATATTTATTGTGCTGCCTTAATTAGAGGTCGAATACATACAGCACTTATTTCGCGTCATATTGGTGTCTAATTAAGAAGTGGCGAATGGAGCGCAACTGTCAGGAAGCGGCATAAACAAGGCATGGTGACTGATGATGTCCCCTTTAAACAAAACCGCAGAAAAGGACTTTCTACATGTACGCCAGACAGTCACCAATGGATGGTTTTGTGCTTGTATAATATGAGGGAGGTCATGCTGCTCAAAGAGTGACCTTTATACTGCTAGAGGAAGCAATCGGTACGTTGCAAAGAGCTATCCCAGAAAACATACCGGTCAAGACTAAGTTAAATCCCTTGGCTATGTTACGCCCTGTAACCAGGCTTGCGACAGATAGATTGAAAACCCTATTGTCGAAGGGACAGTAGAGGCGTGCAACGAGTTGCAACCTACATAGCAGATTATAACACTGAGAAGATTATCGTCCTCAAATCAAGACTTTTATGACGTGGCAAGAGAACGATGAGCTTCCATATCAGTCACCTCAAGATATAGCAAAGACCCAGTTAATCTGAGCCGACAGCATCCATTGAACCTAGAATCCTTGCTGTCCAACACCTGAATGTTGTTAAAAGTGTGAATACAAATCCAATGGGTCAAGCCACGATAAAAACACAATAGCTCAGTTGGAGAAGAATGAATACTTTCAGCCACCCGAAAACTTATGAGAAATAGCACACACGCGACGAATATGTTTTATCAGATTTATTTCGATTGGATAGTTTGTCGAGAAGGTAGTGTGGCCATTATCTGGTGGCTGCAGTGCCTCATTTGCTCGACATTTCTAAAATGCACCAATTATACGACAAACTAGTTACCCATCACATGTCCATTATCAGAATGCATAACATTCTTATCATGCAGTCCTCATCCGAGGTAATTCTTATTCTACTTGAAATATGGTAAGGCGGCGCCTGGAATCAATCCTCGCGGCATGTCAGAAAACAGGTCCAGGTTAGCCAAAGCTACGTACTTATTTGAGCTCATGGAAGATTGACACAGCCGAATGTACTGAACAAGGAGGGTAGCCAGGTGTTTATGTGTTGATCTCACCAACGTCTACCTAATTGGGACGCATTACTCCTGAACTAGAGGGATGATATCTCGTCAGCACTAGCCTCTTTACGGTAAAGACCGATCCTTAGATAGGCTTGCTCAAGTGACCGAGGCAGGCGATTCAGGGATAGAACAAAGGCCTCGCGCTGACGTGTACCGCGTTTGCAATTCCTCGACTTTCTTCATCTTTCAAATGAGCAAACACGAACTTATGAACGATCTCGCATAGCGCCATGGATTCGTTCAAAGTCATCGTCGTCGGCGCCGGACCTACGGGCTTGGTTCTTGCTCACGCGTTGCAAGCTTCTGGTATCGATTACGTGCTTGTTGAGCAGCGATCGCAAGTTCCTCCGGATCCAGCTTACGGCTTGTTCATATGGCCTCATATCGTGCGAATCTTTCACCAACTAGGTCTGCTCGATGCTGTTACAGCGGTTGCCCTGCCCATGGTCGGGACAATACATATGTCTGATCAGGGTGATGTTCTTCATCGTGATTCGGGTTTCGAGCAATTGAGAGCACTGTAAGAAAGAGTCGCGATTGAAAATTGCTCGGGTTATATGCTAATCGACTTCAGGCATGGATACCCCATGCAGATATTCAATCGAGCAAATTTTGCGACAACATTGCTAGAATCCCTCGACAACTGGCAACAACGCGTCAAAACAAACAAGCGACTCATTAACATAGTATCCGATAAGACCGGCGTCAAATGCGAATTCGCCGATGGCACAGAGGAAAATGGATCAATTGTAATTGGTGCCGACGGTATATGGAGCAGCGTCAGAGACCAAATGAAAGCAAAAGCTCCAGAAGGACTCTTCGACCAAACCCCTAACCCATTCGAAGCATCATATGCAGGTGTATTTGGAAAGACCAACACTATAATGGGACTTGAACCTGGGAGAATTATCAATGTCTACCAAAAGGGCACGCTTGTACAAGTTTTCACAGCGGGGTCAGAAGCGCAGCTCGTTATTTATTACCCCATAGCACCCTCAAAGGAACGTACTCGCTTTGGACAAAATGATGCAGAGGAGGTATGCCAGCCCTGGCTTGATGTTCCCGTGGGCAAAGGCGTTAAGTTTGGCGATTTGTGGAAGGAGAAAGTCGCTGGTGGAAGCGCAAACTATGACGAAGGTGTGCTTCCATGGTGGCACTGGGGTAGGATGGTTCTGGTCGGAGATGCTGCGCACAAGGTAGATTCCTTTCTTCAGCTTCATCTTGACTTATACTAACGTCTATTAGATGAACCCCATCAGGGGTGCAGGAGCATGCTGTGGTATCGAGGACGCCATTGCCCTGGTGAACACTCTGAAACGAATGCTGCGCTCTGAGCCGAATCCCTCTGACAGAGACTTGCGAATGGCCTTTGTGGCTTACCAATACGAACGCGAGGCTGCGGCAAAGCTATGGATGGATGTTTCTCGACTTAACCTTGATCTATCCACCAAAGCCAAGCCTGCATTAAAAGCAGCCAGCATTGCAGACTATAGGTGTTTGCCTTTGGTTGCGGATGGTCCCATACTAGATCATGTGCCTTTCCCAGACGAGAAGAAGGGATTTGTGCCGTGGCGAAGGAAAGCGAGGGCTTCAGCCATCACTGAGCAGGCCAAGGCTCATCTTTGATATGGTAGCTCTTAGAATACGTTACATGCTATTGCAAGCGTTAAGCATAGCTAGGATAGTAGATGAAAGTCACTGAGAGAAAACTGTTTGCCACCAGCCACATCAAACTAACGAATCAGCGGTAGTCCAATTAAAGTCATTCTTAGGCTGGGGGTGTTTAACGCCCTCCGCATTGTGTTTTCATTCCACCGATAGTGGCTTGAAAGGCTTGGTCCAATTCGTTTCTGGCTATTAGGCGCAAAGCTTAATAAAAGAGTAGCGACGAAGCTAAGGTCTTCCAGCTAATCATGATGGGAATGAGGAAAGCCACAAATAGCTGAAAAGCAGGACGGGGTCTAGACTGCTTTTCAGCTATCAATAGAATACGAGCGTAAGGGTTCTAGGTTTTAAAAGACAGGATGACCCCTTCCATACAGCGTTCATTTGTAATAGTTTCATACCTCCCCTTTCCCATGCGCCTATCTTAACGCTTTTTTCTAATACAATGGCACATTATACGTCTCGAACAATAGCTATTGTTGCCCTCTTATCAGGAGCAGCTTTGGCACAGTCTAACACGACCACCGATGAAGACAAGGGCGAAAACATGGTAGGATGGGTCTCTCCTGGACCACGAAGGGATTCGTGGAGTATTATCTGGAGCTGTCTATCTATATTTATCATTTGTTCTTGGAAATGCGTTCACATTAACATCCCATCGCACGTCGAAATTCAAGGTGAATGGCATACATTTGGTATTTCTACCTTTTTACAAGATATACCATACTGGCCGAAAGGACCGCTATGGTCGAAGTGGATGCGAAAGGTTTGGTGGATGTTGCTCACTGCATACGCCCCTGAGTTTGGCGTAGGAATCGCCGTCAAACAATACATCGAAGCGCGCAGAGAGCTCGATAGCTTTCGAGAAGCGACATCGAGAGATAGGTGAGTATCTAACGACAAACATAGCATCAAGGGACTATCTAACCATGCTTAGGCTTGACAACTACACCATGGCACATGCATTCTATGTCAAAATGGGGGGCATCGTGGTATACGACATGTTGCCTCAGAGATCTGTCGATGAGAGAGGGCTCGACCCGACTCGCGAAATCACCAATAATGAGCCAGAAAGCACTTCCTTAATGCTGCGTAGTATCGATATCAATCAATATGCCACCATCTTGGAACACGGCAGCGACGCCGCAGGCTCAGAAGGTCTTGCGTCAATTCCTAAAGGCCGGATGGTCATGTCGTTAGGTAAGAACGTAATATCCTCCCTTTTTTCTCATCTTAGTCTGTATCACTTACGGCTCCTGGCTATCAAGTTCTTGGACTGATCGTTTTGGTAGCAGAGCTTGACGACCGCGAGTATTCTGTCATCCCCAAAATCACAAAAAATGAGATCCTCAGTTTGAGCAAAGCCGACGCCATTACGAAGACTATTGCCATCATACAGTGCACTTGGTTGGTGTTGCAAAGTATTGTCAGAGCCGCTCAAGGATATCTCATATCCCAACTGGAGTTAGCCACGTTGGCGTTTATCTTTTGTGCATTGGTGATGCATGGCTTCTGGTGGTACAAGCCATTTGATGTCGAGACACGGCATGTTTTAGCACGAATTCCTTCGGCAGTCAGGCTGCTCCGGAATCCGGTTTCTCTATCCATGGATGACTTAACCAAATACGACGATGTACTCTTGGAAACAAGGGTGATGGACTCCTCAGTGGAAGAGGCTATGTCCCTCCTAAAACAGGTCTTTAACTTCTCCGATCTTGGCTATCTGCCCTCTGTTGCCTTGTATCTAACGGCTTTTGGATTTTCGGCTATCCATTTAGCTGCATGGAATTGGGAATTTCCAACATCCGGCCTTCAGAATTTTTGGAGGTTGGGAACTGTTGGTGCTCTAGTAGCATCACTCTGGCCTCCTACGTTTGCCGTGGCGAGCGTTGCTTTTGGTAGCGATAGTGCCACCTGGGCAAGATTTGAAGGTGTCTCATTCATGGTTGCATGGGCTTGTTATTGTTTCTCAAGGGCCCTAGTTCTGCTTTCACTCTTTATTTGTTTCCAATCGATGCCGGAGAGGGTCTATACTAATGTCAACTGGATGGATTGGATTCCCCATTTCTCATAGAAGCTGTGGTAAAACAGAAGCCGCGTTTTATTTGACTTAAGTGCTAAGATTTCGCTGCCTATTATCTTAGCACTTATGTATGAGACGGTCTACAGCCTTGAGCGAATAGGATCTCGATGTCAACAGCAATTACGACAAAAAATATAGGTTTCCTTTTCCTATATCGAATCCTTGATCTTAATACCCAGCAGAATACAACCATCAGTCCCTCCTAACGGAAAAGCGGTCGAGATTACACCACAGTTGACGGTGGAGGCTTGTTTCACTCAAAGCAATTAACAACACAAACATGTATGTATGTTGAGCAAATTACGCAACGTGATCAATCTACATAAAACAGTGTTGTATCCACCCGAATATTCTTTTGACTGTCGTATTTAGCACGTGGAGAAGAGTACATGGATCTTACAGTCGGGGACTCCGTAGCAAGTTTCACACTAAACCTTAGAGTATATGCTGTTCTCTTGTTGAAATTCCTAGTAACACGTCCGTTGACAATACTTATAGAATCATGGAATAAATTCCCTCTCCAGGTACAACATATCAGCTCAATATGTATCAATCCAAGCCATGGACTCTTGGACATAACCTCGGACCGACAATTAAGGTTGAGTTGCGAAACAGCAAAACCCACTATCGATCGTCCCTACAAAATCCTTTTCTGGGGCTGTCACTGAGAATACGAGGAACCGTGTTTGGAAGGTCAACAAGGGTCTCCCTGTAATCAACGTTTCAGAAAGCCAGGAACTGTCATGCATATTCCCTTTCTAGGTCTAATAAGCCCAGTTCTCCAATTCTTAAACTTCAGCTCTGTCAACCTGAGGCTCTGCCAAGCCGGCAATCTCCAATTAGACAAAATCGTATGGTTCAATTGGAGCGACTTTTTAGTCCGATTACGTTGATGGATGTCTTTAGGTTCAAAGACGGCTATCGTCATATTACCTTTGTGATATTGATAGGTCTGAATGTGACAGAATATTTGTCGCATGAGCTATATATCATCGCGTCTCATCTTAGCCTAGTTGTTCATTAGTTCGAACTGACCACTCTTTTCTTTCCACTCGTTGCTGGACATCAAGTGTATTCATTCATTAACTAGTCACTAGTACTATTTACATTCACTAACGGGCAAATATGTCGCTCTTTAACGCAGTTTTGCTTTCACTCTCATTTTCTTCACTTGTGTCAGCTTTTCCGTCCCTGGCCAAGAGGAATGAGACAGTCCCAGATGTCGACTGTTCTCCGTCATCGCCTACTGGGCTAAAGGCAGAATGCTGGAAGGCCTGTGAGTGTCAAAAAGCGTTGCACAGCTAGCTTATCTTACTGACAAGTGTAGTGGAAATGGACAAGTACATCACTGAGTGGATCGCTGCCAACGGAACCAAGGCCAACTGCGAGGAGCTTGGCTTTGCTCAGTGCTATTTGCAGTTCAACGTAAGTCCGAGAGTGACCATTAGAATATTGCGTCTGACTTGACAACGTACAGGGTTACACAGGTCTTACCTGTAATCTGATTACTAGCGATACTTGCCCGCCGTTTAATACCAAAGATACCGAAAAGTACTATTCCAACCAACAATTCTATGTACGTCCATTACTCGAATCTCATCGGGCTTTACTCACCCATCGTAGGCTCTCTGGAACATCTACACCGTCTACCAATTCTTCAACCAATACTCGCAAGCCCTCAGTGACGGATCCTCCCTCGCCGGCCAGACAATCGACAGCATCGTCGCCAAGGTTGCTCCTCCCGTGGAAGCTGTGGCATCCACCAGCGGCCTCATGAGCGTAATCGGTTCCACCCTCAATGTAGTTTCCATGTTCACAGGTCTTGTTCCTGGTGCAGAAGGTGTGGCAGTCGGTTTCATTCGAAGCGGCCTCGGTGCTGCCTTTGATCTATCCGGAAAGCTTGGCCAGACATTGACAGCCACGCAAACAGCAAACAGTCGCTTCCTTCAGCTGGGCGATGTTGGTGCTTCCTTGGCCAAGTTGGTCGAGCAGTACCAGAAGAACCTCCTCGATACTGTTCAGGAAGTGCAAGGTAACCACACCATCTTCCTCGCTGCTTGTCAAGATGGTGGTTTCTCCCAGAGAGTTACCACTTCTCTCACGATCCAAGCAAGCACTCTGTATAAGCAACTCCAACTTTTCATCCTGTCCAATGCACTCAAGGCGAATGGCGTTGTTTCATCCCGAAGCACTGGTCTGAACGCGCTTGAGGTCGCCAAGAACACAGATGCCATTTCGTGCGATGGTCTTAGTGAAGGCGGCAACTGCAATCAATGGTGGATCGATGCGGAAGCTGGCAACACCTACTCATTCCACACTCCTGATGATTGGCAAAACAACCATGTTGAACTGACCCAAGCTATCCACGACAACGGCTGGGCGGATCTGGCGGATGTGTTCAAGGTTGAGGACTGTGCTGGCAAAGAGCCCGAGTTTGACCCCAAGACTCTTGGTGTCACTTGTCTTGTAAGTTCAGCTTTTGTGCTCTCGGGGAAAGCTTGACGGCTGATGCAATTATTAGGCAACCCACAACTGGTGCGAGTGGAACTACCAGGATACACCCCAAGCATCCAGGACTGAGTCCCAGTTCAAGAATTGCGACAACGATGAAGGATGGCCCACCCTCTGTGGAAGTTTCCAAAATGGATTGCAAGGTGAGTTTTACGGAAGCTTGACGACCCAGTTTGAGCATTTGCTAACAAGTCATTGATAGTCCCCGAGTCGTATCTTGGCCCTCTGCTTCTCACCGATGGTCTGTGGTGCAAGAGAAAGTAGACAACCAACAGCAGAGTGGCTCGGTCATGCTCTCTATTCTGCTACCTCATAGGAAGGTTGACATCGAGATGGCCGCACTACAAGAGGGACAGAATCCACTGAAAGCAAGACGATTGGGTTCATGGATGGGCGACCGCTTTGACTGTGTCGGAATTCTTCAGTCCCTCGGACCCTCATCGCCATGACCTGTACTATACATATTTCGCTGAATCTACACCTGCTGTAGTCAAGATGCTCACTTCCTCATTAAACTATGTAGTAATCCCTCAAGACCGGTTCATCTTAGAAGACATACTTGAACTCCAGGCTTTGATCACCGTGCTTTCCATTGCTGTCCTTGCCCTCTGCTAGCAACCTTTCCTTTTGTCGTGTTCGGTACTTGAGAAGAGCATAGATAAGTCCAACACAGAAAAGCGCAATGGCTTCTCCACCCAGCGAAATCGCGTTGCCTGTCACATATCGGGGAGCGTCCTTGATTGGGTAGATCTGTGATGCACACATGCCAGAAGCGTTGCCAATAGAGATCAGCATTGAAATGGCCACGGAACGCTTGTAGTCGGGTTGCACATTGTTCGATATCCATCTATAGAGTATTAGTATGTGTACTCGTTGCAAGGACGTAATTGAGGTCTGGCATACGTTACCAAGACAGTGTTAAAAGAGTAGACACCACCACCGACGAGGAACATGGCAAAGAATCCCACCCCCTTGTGACCTGTTCCAACGACAATGGCATAGCCGGCAATGACCAAAAGCGGGGAGTGAATGAGACACATGGCTCGGCGGTTGAGTCGATCAGAGACATAAGTTGTGGCACCTGTAAAGATGGACGCCAAGATATAGACAGGAACACTGAGATAGTTGGCTTGTAGCGAAGTGTAACTGCAACTGTTGTTAGCAAGCAACAAGAAATGGTTGGTTCTTTACTTACTCAAGACCCTTCAAAAGAGTAGGCAAGAATGTGCCAAAGCCAAACAGTGCTATAGAAGCACAGAATAATGCGATAGACGCTAGCCAAACGAGCGGGTCCGTGGAGGCCATGGCAACTTGCTTCCAGGAGAACTTCTCAGTTTCCTTGAATGGATGATTACGCTCTTTGATGAGGAGCATGGTAGACTTCTCTTCAGGCGTAAGAAACCATGCTGTCTCTGGAGAGCTGGGAAGACTCAGCCAGCACACAGCGCCGACGACAAGCGAGATAGCGCCCTCAATGATGAATAGCCATCTCCAAGCCGATAGGCCGTGTTGTGCACCCATTGACTGAATGCCATATGCAATCAGGCCGCCAAGCGCTCCCGAGAGCGCAATCGAGACGTAAAGAACCGCAACTCGTTTTCCTTGTGATGCTGGGGGATAAATCTGAGAGACAACAAAGGTAAGGGAAGGGAATAGACCAGCTTCAAAGAAACCCAAAAGAACTCGACAGGCGATGACTTGGCCATAGCTATTGACGAAGCCGGTCCCAAGAGTGATGATACTCCAGCTGACGATGGCGATTGCGAGGACACGGCCGGGACCGAACTTCTTGACGGCTAGAACCCATGGTGTCTCGAATACGACGTAGGAGATATAGAAGTACATTGAAACATCGTTGAATTGGGTTCCTGCCATGCCTGTGTCTTCTTCGAAGCCGAATACACGGGCATTGCCTGGGGGGTATCGAATTAGCTTTCTATTGACTCCAGTGGGAGCATTGGGTGACTAAGTACCAATATTTGTTCGATCGAGGTATGCAAATAGAACGAGAAGTGCCATCTGCGGCATGACAAACTTGTCAAATTTGGACAAGACCTTGCGTTGGTCGACATCACTTATTTCGCCAGCACTTCGGTCAAGCTCGTGGTCCAGAGGCATCTGGAGCTCTAGCTTCTTCTCGGACGCTTCCATGATGGCCAGAATTGACTGGGTTTCGGTAGAAAGACCTTTATCGAGCGGCAACGTTAATGTGTAGTTATGATTGAGAAATGAGAGAACTTGATCAGATTTTGAGGGATCAACACATCTCTTTAAAAGTCCCGGGAATATGGATAGAATGTCCTTGACCGGAGTTACATATCAGCAACTGACCCACCCCCGCATTGATAAGCCGTCGGCGGAGCTACTCAAGTGGATCTCGAGACGAGGGGATGATTCCTTGTTCATGACGTTTGCGTATCAAACGCACCAGATAAAGGTGATAAGTGATGATAACAACCCTGGTAGACCCAGTATATTCCATCAACTGATACCCATAACTAGGCCGTCACTGTGAGGCATAATCTCTTATCCATCTCTATGAACGTACGCATCAGTGCTTCCCTGGATGGATCTCAACCAAAAACTTATCGGTTCATCGCAAGTAACACAGCCGAGTTCCTTCCACCCTTACAACCCCGCATTGTAAATCTTTGTCTTTGACCAATTGGTTCAAAAAAATGTGTCATAATAGTCAAGGCAAGGAGCCTGGGTCTACTGATTAACCTTGTTTCTTCCCCGCGCTTTGATGGCCTTCCCAAAAGAGGATAGTGTCCGCCGACGGCCGACGGGCGATAGTAAGCCACTCTCCACGATTGGCCGTCGGTATTTGCCCGTCGGGCCGTTGAATCGGCAAAGCCAAAACGTTGTGTTGCTCAGAACATATTTAGGTGAGCTTAAGAGACTATGTTAGAAATCCTTATCACATAGTGACACTTGCTGATAACCGTCCCTCAAGATTCCCTTTATTCTTTGTTTACCGAAACTACCCGATATTCTTCAACACCGCTGCAATGGGCTCTCTTAGCCTCCCTCCCTTCACAGTCAGCGAAGCCCGTCTTGCTGAGTCATTACATGACAGTTGCCAGTTTGGTGCTGCCCATCGATATGGAAAGTCAGTACTATTTAGTTGCCATTTTACTATCATTGGCACTAACCTGCACGAACCAGAGCGTCTACTGAAACGGGCATGGCTCGCCTAAGCCTCGACGATTCGGACAAACAAGTGAGAGATTGGTTCATGAGCTATGCCAAATCTCTCGGCTGTAAGACGTTCTTTGACCAAATGGGAAACCTGTTTGCAATCCGGCCCGGCAAGAACAACGATAGACCTCCAATCATGATGGGCTCACATCTCGACACGCAACCTACCGGTGGTCGATATGACGGCATTCTGGGTGTTGTCTCCGGCCTTGAAGTTCTACGAACCTTGAACGAGAATAATCACGAAACAGAAGGCCCAATTGGCGTAGTAAACTGGACAAAGTACGTATTCCAAGACAAATAGTCCCCACTCAAAGTGCCTTTGCTAATCCGTTCGTCTTTAGTGAAGAGGGAGCTCGATTTCCGAAAATGGCCGTTTCATCAGGCGTGTGGGCAGATGTCATCCCTCTTGAAACAGCTTGGGACCTTAAAGAAGTCCTTGCAGCCAACCCTAAGTCTATGAAGGAAGAACTCGACCGGATTGGCTACACTGGTGAGCACGCAGCGTCATATCGGTCAAATCCTTTTGCGGCGCATTTCGAATTGCATATCGAGCAAGGACCTATTCTGGAAGACGAAGGACTCAAGATTGGTGTTGTTCATGGTAAGTCAGCTTTTTGAACTTGATGAACGGTAATTGACCTTAGAAAACAGGCGTTCAAGCATTCAAGTGGTTCAACATTGCCGTCAAAGGTCGGGATAGCCATGCAGGTACAACACCGTTATACGCTCGAAAGGATCCTGTACTGTGCGCGAGTAAAATGATCGTTGCCGCAAATGCGATTGCCAAGCGATACGAGGGCTTAACGACCACTGGTATCTTCACCCTGGAGCCTGGTTCTGTCAACACCATGGCTCACACCGTCAAATTCACCCTTGATGTCCGCCATGTCAAGGACGAAACCTTAGCAAATATGGTAAAAGAATGCGAGGCAGAGTTCCTGCGCATCTCACGAAATGACAGCGAGAAGGGATGCGATGTGGATTGGGAACTTCTCGTCGACAGTCCTGCTGTCCAGTTCAATAAAGAGTGCATCTCTGTCGTTGAACAAAGTGCTGCAGATGTTTGTTCGAATCTCCCTCGAAACGCCGAAGGTAAACTTTGGAAGCCTATGATCAGCGGAGCTGGTCACGACAGTTGCTACACAAATAAGAGATGTCCCACAAGCATGATATTTACACCAACACGATCTGGGATTAGTCACAATCCAACCGAATACTGCTCACCAGAAGATTGGTAAGTTCGACGCGCCTTCGATAATTTTCTGGTTGCTAACATAGATCAGTGCGCTCGGTGCAAGCGTGCTGCTTGGTGCAGTCTTGCGTTATGACAAGTTATGTGCAAGTCGAGTCTAAGGGCGTGAGTGGTCATGAATCAGGATACAATGTATATACTCAAAGATGAAAGGATGAGTTAGTTGGCTAAGAAGGTTAACGACCTGCTGCCATAGTGTAACACGAGAGAGGAGTGATTAATAAGGAGATAAGATCCGGCAACTCTCCGCGCCCAGCTTCGGCATTACCAGACATGTGACTAAACGTCACGTGGTCGGAATTCCCCTCGAGTGGGACTGTTATCTCACTGGCTGGGTTCTTTGCCACGATCCTGCATCAGCACTCAAATTGATAGAAATGGACCATCATGAACAACAGGCGAATTTGACACCGCAATCGCAATTCGACGTCCGCCAAGTTGCCGGCATCCGCCGATATCGCTCGAAATCGCAAAGGCCATGTGATTTGTGTCGTGCCCGTAAGGTGCTTTGCAATATTCCTGACCCGACGCGACCATGCCAGCTTTGTGAACGTACAGGGCGTCAATGCACGTTCATTGGTAATCCGAATAAGAAGCAAAGAGATGGCAACTTTCTGAGGCAAAACTCGGGCGATCCTCCCATAGTTCCTGCTGGGGACCAGGTTGTTGTGCCACATTTTGCCGAGCCATCACGTCCGCCTTATGAGGCTCAACTTGGGGGACAGAAACGCCACGACCGTGGAGACACGCAGGATATACTTCATGGTGAAAACAGAATCCTTGTTTGTTAATTATCTGGCTGACCTATGTCTAGATGAGGATGCGCGGGTATCTGCTGGAGACGCTGGTGTCGGCCTAACCCCTCTCAATGACATGATATCCCAAACCATGTTTTCGGGAGGAGACGGCATCGATTGGAACCTGACGTTCAACCAAATCAGTCATGGAGGAGAAGACCATGTTCAACATTTTGACTTCCTTGCTGACGGTGAACTACCGGACCTAGAACCTATCGATGACCAGACACCTTCAGATCATCAGGAACTTGGCATGGCCAACGCAACGTCGGCAGATGCTCCAGCGAGTCCAGCGACATCTTTCGAAAGACTCTCAATTGACCAAAGACCCAATCACTCGACATCATTCATCGGATTCTCAAACGAGTCGGATCCTTTTTCACTCAATCATTTTCCTTACACAAGTAACGATGAAGTGGACTTCTTCCGCGTTACCTACCGCAAGCAACAACATGGCCCTTCGGGATGCACTCCTATTCACTTCCTGCAAAGTCAAACGGGAACGGCAGTTGAAGCCCAAAAGATCGTCGACCAGTGCATGTCCTCGATTGACAGTAGGGAGCATCTCGAGAAGTTGGTGGATAGAGATACAGGTAAAGCTCTTGTAAAACTGTAAGCCAACGCCCGTCCACCTTAAAATCGCCCGTCCTGACTCTAAGATCAATAGCTACTTTAAGTTCGTCTTTGAGTCTTTGCCAATCCTTTCCCGTTCGCTAGTCTTCCAAGACATAGAAGCCTTCGTGGCACAGGCATCCACCGGTTTACTAGCAGGGATATACGCCCTCGCCTTACCCTTCACACCTTGGGACGAGAAGCTTTGTCTGGACAGCGCCTATTCTAAGCCGGACATTAACAACCTTTGGCAAGTTTCGTACACCTGCTTGCAAAAAGAGCTGCACTTTCCGCGTCTCTCGACTGTTCAGATATACCTCCTGCTTCTCAATCATACACCTTTCGATGCAGTCTCAGTAGAGAACCCATTCGTGTGGTCCCTAGCGGCTTCAATGCTTGCTATGGCACAATCGTTAGGGTTAAATGTTGATTCTACAGGATGGAAGCTACCAGCATGGGAAGTTCGTCTTCGAAGAAGATTATGGTGGGCTGTGTTCGTGGAGTATACTTGGCGATCGGTTACTCACGGCCGATCTTCCATGCTGTCTGATGACGATTGGGATGCGTTGCCGCCAACATCAGGGGATTTCACTGTTGATTCATCGGTTGACATACCGGACAACATCAAAGGCCAATCGTCTGACTATTTTATACACCTGTGCTCATTGACTGAGATTACCAGTCGCATTTGCCGGCAATTCTTGTAAGATCTGCTACAATCACCTACCTTACAATTACTTATCACTGACACCATTGCTTATTTACAGCTCGCTTCGTGCTGTGTCTCGGCCCCAAGTCCTGGATACGCTCTTAGAACAGGCACGTGGCCCTCGTCAACAATTGTTAGAGTGGCTAGAGGAATTGCCAGAGTCTTTACTTATAAGACCGGAGTCAAGCGATGGGGATGCTGATGACTCTGTCAAAAGCCACAGGTCACTCTACGTCGCTTACTACACCACGCACATCCTCGTCCTGCGAGCATTGTTGCGTCCCGTTGTTGACAATAATACACAAATCGATCACATACGGCCCTCCGTAGACACAGTACTACAGGCTTGTCGCGGGCTCATCCAAACAGTGATCAAGTTCATACGTGGACTAGATGCGAGACACCAGTCAGCTTTTTGGCCTGCATATACCCGCAATTGTTTAGCCTACCCTGGGCTGTTCTGCTATATGTTGTGTTTACAAAAGAGACAACCAGAAATGTCATCGTATGATCAAAACCTTCTTGCGACGTGGAGGAAGACGCTACGGACTAGAATGCAGTCATGGCCATTTCTACGGTTCGCTATAGTCAAGGTAGACGCTATTTACTGGAAGAAACTTTACTAGGCGAATACTTCTCGCAATGCATTAATTATTTCAGGATGGGATTGTCGCAGCATAAGCCATTTTAAGGTTTCACAAGTGGTCAACCATCTCTATGCCATCAAACCATGCCAAGTCTATCGACCAGAGCGTTTTACGTGTCAGTCGGTAGACCGCGATACAGAAAACGGTTCAATCACAAATGCAGTAATGCAGACAATGTTCAGGAGCTAAGTTATATATACCAGCAGCTCAACTATCTATGTACAGTGAGGTGAAGTGTAACAGCATATACAGAATGATCAAGACCTTCCAAGATCAAGGGGAGAATGAATACGAACTCGAGCCCGAACCTCTTCAAGCTACCAGTCAAGGCATTTAGCACTTGCCAGCCTTGGTGGGCTCGCACTCGCCGCCGGACTTGTCACAGCCGTTGTAGCCCTGGCACTGGGTCTTGGGGAAGCAGTTGTTGGAGTAAGTGGCCTGTGAATTGCATTGTCAGTATAATATGTTACGTGTACAGTGTACAGAAGAGCTAACCTTGTCTCCGAGGTTGGTGTTGATACCAATCAGCTCACCACCGTTGACAGCAGTGACACCCTCCATGTGGACGGATCGCTTGCAGCTGTTGTTACCCTTGCAGTTACCGCAAGATCGGTAAACCTTGCCGTAGTCATTGGCGTCTGTGACTACTAGTTAGCCTGTGTCGGTGTACTCCGAATCATCTTCCACATACAGAAGTTGACAATGTTGACGTGACCGCAACCGTTGTGCTGGATGACCTTATCGGCGGCCTTATAAGCACCACCACCGATGATGTTGGCAGTACCGCTACCCTTGATAGAGATGGCATCCTCACAAACATCCTCGAACCAGACGAACTCAAGGTTGCAAGCACCCAGGCAGTGGACACCCTCCTTCTGGTCGGCACCGATGACAACGTTTCGGAGAGTAGCACCGTCCTCAAGGACGAAGACAGCATCCTTCTCACCTAGACAGTGCGTTAGTATATATACCATCAAAGAGTAAAGATGTGATTTCCAGAACTACTTACCACCCTCGCTCTGACCAGAGCACTTGATACCACGGTCGTAGCGGACCCAGCCGGCATCGAAAACCTCGCCCTTCTTGAGGTATCGGGGCGCGCTCAGAGACTTGGTACCAGTGGCCTTGGGGACACCACCCTCGTAGCCAAGGCAAGCCATGGCGGCGGGGAGAGCGGCGACAAGCGCAACGATGCTGGGAGCGTGCATTTTGGTAAATGAAGATGTCTGAGCTTAAGTTTAAAAATTACCGGTCAACGGTAAAAGTAGATGCAAAGATGAAAGTGAACAAGATGCTTGAGAAGGGTGATGAGGTGCTGAGAGTAGGTTACCTTGAGGGGATTCACTGGTCTCTTTATACGCCCTTCGGACTGTCGGTCTCTCGTCAATCCAAACCCTGTTGGACCATCGTGGCGGGTATCATATGGAGTCGTCGGTCAACTCTCGCTAGGAATTAATCTTAGCGCCTCAATAAGAATCACGCATGATCACATTAAGGATTCAATTAAGATAAAGGTACCCTTGGGTCAGACTCTTGCGTTTCAGGGCAAGTGCGGGTCAAGTAATTCCTCCACTGAGGTGACAGACCAAAACACGTTGATAGGCTGACTGAAGCTGAGACCCTTGTCGTGAGATCCACAAACACGCTTTTCATGCTTACTCCAGTTAAGGTTATTTCAGGTTCGGATGCTGTAACTGCTTTGGACACCTGCCATCCGTCACCTCCGAGGACAAACGAAACCGATTGAGAAATTTAGGGACTAGATGATAAGGTTATTTGTTATTACCCCTTTATAGTGTGGAGAATGCTGGCGGCCTCTTGTTTATTCCCGTCTCTGACGTAGCTGGCTTGAAAATCTCCGATACTCATTGGGAGGCCAGGTGAGTGAGACATTGCTAAACATCTGCTTCAACACGACCCACGCCACATTGTGAGGATTTGCGGTCAATCAACCTGCCCAGAGATTCAAGGGGCATGTCTTTGCAACAACGTGATTGAATCGCTCAAGAACCACATCCCTTCAGGGCATCATGCTACGTTCTTATCGGAAACAGCAATTGATCTACATCCAATGGGACTTTCTCGGCGTTGAAACAGGGGCATCCATCCCATCTTTTAGTGCCAGGCTGAGACGGAATTATTTTAATTCGCGGTGAAATGCCGTCGGCACACCGATGCCCCTTGCTTATACCATTCTTGGACTAGACGATGGGGGTTGAAATAATGCCTCTGGTTCTATAGCGGAGCTGGAGAAGCTCTCCAAGGGATCTAGCGTCGCAATGACAAGGAGTCTAATCTTTTGCTCTCAGTATCTTCCTTAGCAGTCAATGCTTAACCTTATCATCCACATACGAATTTGACAGTTCAATTCCAGCAATCATAATGCTCAGTAAATTCTATTATAGCATTAAAGTTCTGTTATTGCAGGGCTGTGATCGAATTATGGAGCATCAACCGCATAGCTACCTGAACGGGACTCTGCCACTCGTCAATGATTGGGTCAGTATGTAGAATTACTGGACCAATGCGTCCGAGTCTCGTTCTCACATTCGGCGGTGTCTTCTCATGGTTTTCGAGTGACTGTTAAAGATGAAAACTGGCACTGGCATGTTTTTAGGTTCAGCAATGATACGATACTAAGTCGGGAAGCCTTGACGGCAGTAGTTTGCGGTGAACATTTTATACAATGACCTTTTTCATCACCAGTGAGAGTAGAGGAGTGCGTGACTCGAATTTTTTCGTTCTCTGAATGACATTTTCGACGTTGCCGTGTTCAGTCGTTGTGTACTCGAATGGTCCCAGATTGACACAGTACAATAACTTAAAGAACACTGACAAGCCCTATAGTATCATCGATCAGATATTCTTATATTTTTACAATAATTGCAAAGCTATTTGTAAATCAAAAAGTGAGGTGGACTTTAACTTTCGGGTCGCCCTACCCTATGCTTTAGCGGCACGGTGCGCTAAATTTAGCGACGCGATTGATCCCGAAAGTTAATCGCGATAGTGGCTGATCTAGGCTGGAACTCAATCTCGGTTCTAATTTTCATGCTTAATGGACTAGTGAGAATGGCGAGTATCACGACTTGGTACCAGTAGTGGCATTACTGTCAGGAGGGCGAGTCAACGGACTTAACGTTTTGCTTCCACAGAGCTGTTATGGACACTAGCTAGAAAGCACCTAGTTTTACTACCTGAGGTGCAGAGTTAATATAACGATAAAGTGTTACTGTCAAAAACAAGGCAGAGGTAATAAATTATTTACTCGGCTAATGCACAGCGCTTCAGCCTTTTATGTCCCTTGTCTCGATGGCTGCCCAGATCAAGCCGTTACTATTGCTTCACTTGACAGTGTCTGAGTGATAGGCTCCGCTGTACGGAGTAAAGTTGTTCCTTTCCGCAAGTTGGTGCGTCATGGCTTTTCGTAATTTAGCCAACGCGTTCGGCCTTGCAATTATCGGCACTTGCTTCGGAGATTAAAAAGTAACCCGACGAGCCTAGTGAGCCAATCTTTCGGTGTGTTTATGAATGCACAAAATCCCCAGCCTCAGTGAATAAGTGCTGGTGGCGCAGGCCCCCTTCCCATGGAAGCCTAATATTGTTAACCGAGGCAAATTCGGTGGCTATCATGCTGAAGCTCCACAGTTAACACCTAACAGTGGGCCTTGGTTGGAGCCATACATGGTGATTGTTGTGGTACATTGTCGAGTACCTAATCTAGGTAAGGGCTTTTGCTCAAGAACCGGTGATAAGCAGTGGGATGTTCCGAGATATCTCATTCTCCCTGTTAAAAGAATTCCACCACTGATGATTTTCATCATTTAAAATCTCTCAACTGAGACGGAGTCTGATTCGGATCTCGCTGAACCAGAAGCCAACAAACAAGACATCATTCGCGACATGATAGCAATAACATGTTTGTGCGTCCCCGGATCATCTTTTATGATTAAATTTTCAGCCGCACATATCGATGCCGAGATATGCCGTGTCTCCGATCTCCTTCCCGCAAGTTATCCTAGTTCCCGTGTCTCTGACGAAGCACCTCAATTGGCGCTCGTGAGACCTAATGATCTACCTGACCCTTTCCATTCCAAAGAAAAACACGGCTGCGATTTGAATGCCGATTTGTGGGGTCGAGGGGTCTAGCTACGAGGTTTGAGGCTATCTCTACGGCAGAAGTCTAAGGTCCCTTGAGACTATAATGTCTCGATATGTCACTGTCGTTATACATTTAAGTCTCCAAGTATATCCTTTATTTACTAGTGAGTGACGCAATGATTGACCTATCGATATAGCATAGACTCAGAGAATCTTATCTTATCTTGATGTCTGGTGCAACAGATTACAGACAATCAAGGAGCCTTGCTTCAATGACTCAAGTGATCATAATTTTCCCACTCGTTGTTGTTTGGAAAAGAGTTATGTGACTCAAGCCGTTGTCTATAACGATCTGTGCATTACACGATGGGACCTCCGACCCCCGTTGTCTCGTTAATGGACCCTCGGAAATCATTCCTAATTGTCTTATTTTTGAAAGACAAGATGACAGAGTCTCAGTGAACTCGGAAGGGAGAAATCGGGACGCCGAAGACAGTAGAAATCTTGAGAAGAGAATCTTGAGGGTTTCTGCCAACTTTAAAACCTGCATCTATCCGCTTATTATCCTCGCAATATTTGATCGATGGCTATCAACCGTTTCTTACCCTTTGTCGTTCATTTTTGTTTACTCGTTCTACTACTCATCACTCTCACTAACTGTTTACTTGTACTCCTCTTTTACTCTCAACTTATTCTCTCTTTTATCCCCGCCAATACCCAACTCAGCCTCGACACCATGAGGCCTTCAGTTGCTTATGCCCTCGTATCAATCCTCGGCGCTTCCACAGTTGCCGCCGAGTGCGTTGACGGACACCGAGAAGTTATTTCTCCAACTTATACCGTCGAGTACAAGTGTGGAGTGTACAAACAGGGAGCTGGTCATAACAGCACTCATAACGACATTCCCTCGCCTAAAGACTGTGCCGCTCTGTGCGAGTTAGCCAGCGTTGACGTCTGCTCTTATCACCCTCCGTCTAAGAGATGCATTGTTTCAAAGCCGGATGGAAAGGACCTTCCCCGCGAAGGAGTTTACTATCTGGCCAAGGTCAACGACGAAGACGAAGATCCCTTCAAAGTGGAGTGTGAAGACCCCATTGCCGAGAGAGACTCTTGTCTCGTTCGCGAGGCCGGCTTGAAGGCTGATTTAGCCAGCTGCCAGGCTGATGCTGCTGCTGTCAGGGCTGAACTAGCCAGGGCTGAGGCTGACAAGGCTGCAGCTTCTAAGCCTGAGCCTACTAAGCCTGATGCCACTACAACAGGACCTCGATGCGGTGCAAAGGGAATTTCCAAGGCTAATCGCATCGAGGTCGAGCATATCTCCGGTATCGCCGCATGCAAAGTCAGATGCTTGAGAAACCCCAAGTGCAAGGCGTACTCCGCTGGTGATTTCCCAGCAGCCTGGTGCTATATCTTTGATGAGCCACACTCAGGCGATACCCCCGGATACCAAGATATGCGTACGTTCGACCGCGACTGTTAATTCGAACGCGCTAAACTCGCCCTGGCTTCTTTACGGTATCCAGATTGTGGAGCAATTTGCAGAGATCAGCATGGTTAGATATGATCTCAAGAAGGCAGTTCATAGGCTTCTCTATTTGACAGCGGGCAGCTATAAGCTTTAACATACTTCCGGAAACCAACCTGTTATGATAGCTGATGAGGACGGACAACTCGGAACTAGATTTCCATCAAGACATGCTGCGAACTTTCTCTAGCTCACACCTTTATTTCATTAATAGGGTCCGATGGACCATTTCAATGATACGAACTTTTAGAAGCATCACAAAAACTCTACTAAGAAGGGACTTGGCGGAGTGGCCATCCCAATGGTAGCTACAGCCAACTTTACTTGCAGCCTTGAATACGGCAGAACGCAGTACTGTAGGTGTATATAATGTTACTCACTGAATGAATGTGTTATTTCCTGTTGCTTGAAGCTTTGAAACTAGACTATCTACCGCTCGCCTCTATCCCGTTGGATCTCATCTGCAGAGTACGTATTGTTCAACTCTAGCAGATACTCGTCGAACTTCCCGGCCTCCTGAATGACAGCCTCCAAGTGCTCGTATCCCATTGCCACCTGCCGATATCTGGCTAACTGACGTGCTGTTGATATTGCGTTGCGAATTTGGCGGCCATTGAGATTTGTATGTCTCGCGATATTGCATCAAACAAGGATTTCCAAGGTCACGAACACCGTGCTGTTACCAGTAGTATGCATAGGGATCGGGGAGATCCTTTGTGCGTGAGGATGACTTCACGAGCCTCGCGCGGCCTCCGTCGATTCTATACCGCCGCACAACAACCTCGTCGTGTCCGCGTTCTTGTGGGTAGTGTTCTTTGGCGGTACGGCCATCCGCGTCAACAGAAGTCTCTATCCCGTTCTGCCCACTCCTATACAGCGGTGCAGAGCGACGCCGTGGGGGTATGAGACCAACAGGTCTTGAGAGTATCTTTGCGTCCGCCTCCACAACTCCTTCCGTAATCCTTCTCTGATGTTCCTTTCGTCTGACTTCCTCCATTTGTCTCTGTCCGACATCTTTGTCTCGTCTCATATCTGACCAGCGGCTATTTTCGTTCGAGTCGTCTGCACTGTCGTCTTGGGGTTCGCAAAGACGTGTGGATCTCATCATCTTCCTACCAATACGGGCTAGAAGATCGTCCATTCGCGCCTCTCCACCAGTCGTCATGTCCTTAGATATTGTATCCTTGTTGCATATATCGACAAAAGCTCGTGTACCTTGTGGTATGGGTCCCCACTGCGGTTGTCGAGATGGAAATTGGATAGTGCCTCTGCGACATGTGATGGGGCCTTTCTTCATCAGAGGAGTCGGAAGGAGGAAGATCGTAGAGCTCTTCTTCACTTGAATAGCTTGACAAGCCCTCCGCCTTTTCAACATACTCAACTCCTCCAGCTCTTACTCTTCCACCGTGACTCGTTGCTTCTTTGGGTTTCCTTTTCGCCCCGATTGCTTCCATTTCTTCTCCTTCCAGTCTCTCTTCCGCTTCATCTATTGGTCCTCTTTCCCGTTCTCTCTCTTTTGCTTCCTCATGTTCCTTTCTTGTCACCCATTCATTCTTTAGCCCTTGATACGGCGGCCTCCTCGAAATACAAACCCCGGAAGTTTCGCTCGTCTCGCCCATTTGTCGCTCCATATTACCGGAAAGTCGTATTCATTAGCTCGGTATCGTGGTTCAGCTTGTACGTTCGGACATTAGAGAAAACCCGCTATCTCTTCGACTCCAGGAGGTGGGATATCCCGTCCCCAACAGCCAAGTGGAGCGAGTGGCGGTATGGAAGAGGATCAACAGTAACTGCCGAACCCAGCCTGATTTGTAGCCGCCCAGTCCGCAGGAAGAGGCGAGGAAGTTCGTCAATAAATCTCTGCTGAGAGAGATTTTGAGTAGGGCAGCTCGGCTCGTCCGTGCCAATGTGATCGTGGGATAGGACAGTCGATGGATGCTGGCCAAGTTTTCGTCCACCTATGTGCGTCCCAAGGAAGAGGCCTCAGAGGGAGTTAAGGTGGTGCTGTCAGATTGACATTCTGGGCGCTTAAATCACTTCCACTATTGGGCCACGCCTTCAATCTTCACCCCACTTTCTGCAAGGCTGATGCAAGGGTGACAATGTCTCGTGACACAAACGATCTGCCCAGGAAGATTCTGGCACGTGACAACGGTGGTTTTCTTGCTCCATGGTTTCCCCATCGTCGAGGTATAGGATAGACATGAAGGGCACAATGAACCTGGGCAGTTGTATTAAATATAAGTACTAGTAGTGCTTAGACTACAATTATCAACTTTTGGGACCGTCCTTCTCAGGCAAGGCTTGCTATACTGTCTTTTACTGCTCAAGCTTCCGAACATAGGCGACTGGGCCTTCGTAACGGTGAGTTCCACGGAACACGTAGTACACCAAAGAGAAAATTGCGACGACACCATAGATCAGAATACTCCAGTTCATCTCTGCTGCCGCCGGATTAGGGTTACCCGGCATGAAAGCCAGGACGAAAATGACGACAAGGAAAGCCTCGGAGGCGATGTTGATGGGTAGACCCCATTTACCCAGACTGAACTTGGATCGGAGCAGCGGGTTCTTTGTATATCGGCGCCAAATCATGCAACCAATGGAGGTGATGTAACTCGAGAGAAGTGCTGATGTTGCCAAGCCGGTGATTGAGTTCAACGCGACAGCTGAACCGATGTTGATGAGGGAAAGAAGACTGGAGAATAGGAAAGTTGTAAGGATGGCGTTGATGGGTACATCCCATCCTTCAGGTACCTTGGAAAACCAGGGGCTGAAAGGAACAGCATGATCTCGCGCAAAGGCGAAAAGTTGACGCGACGAGGTGGCTACCATGGTCAGGTTGGAGAAGGCGGTCATAGCAACGATGAAAGATGCCATGGCAGTAGCACTGGCTGTTGATTGGGTCGAGTTGTAGAAGACTTGCATGAAGGGCTGGCCTGTTGGGGACGCCATGACCTCACCAAGGTCGCCGATGCAGAAGCAGTATGTGATTACCATGATCCATCCAAAGGCACCATTGAAGACAGTAGTCAAGATCATGGAACGAGGGAGAGTACGGCTAGCATCACGCAGCTCTTCGGACATATGCACGGCAGCATCAGCACCCAGCAGTGGCAAAACGCCAGCAAGAATACCGACGAGGGTTGAACCTCCCATGCTGCCCCAACCTCCACCATCGCTGAACTCTGTAAAAACAGCATGGGCGTCAGCCCTAGGTGAAAGAACCCAGAGAGTGACAAGGATGCCAAAGAAGGCGAAGATGTGGATGATCAGGACAATAGCCTCAATCAATGGTAGCTTCCTGGCTAGGAGAGTGTTGAAGAGGACCGAGAAAGCAGCGACAGCAATGGTGAGTAGGGTGCCGTGCCATGGCTTAGGGATATAGTCCGGGTTGTTCAGAACGATCAGACCTTGGATCTGGGTGCCAGCAATGTAGGCCGAGGAGGCACATGATGTTTGCCAGCCGAGAACACACATCCATCCCATGAGATAGCTGATGAACTTCTGGTATTGTGGTGGCGCGAATTCGGAAACCCAGTGATATTGTCCTCCGGTCGTGGGCGCCCTGTGGAAGATTGATGTTAGTAATTTGATCAAGCACGTATGTGATGCGACTCACATTGAGGCCATCTCGGCCATGGAAGTGTTGACCAGTAGGAATCCCATCCAACATATGAAGAACATCCAGATCAAACCAGCAGTGCCGCCATTCATAAGACCGATTGATGAGACACTGCAATTGAGGGTAACTGTTAGCTAACTGACGTCCATGAAAGTTTAATCGGCATATCTTACCTCAGAGAGAATTCCCACGACGCCATTAGAATCATGGAAAAGCCGAAGATGGACAAGAAGCGGAAATTTCTCTGTTTTATCTCGTCAATTCATCTCCATCAGACAAATGTTATGGGCATTGGTACGAACCGTCATTTCTTGGGTTTTGCCCATACGGTACATGTCTTCGCGATCAGCCGCATTTCCTCTTTTCTCGTCGACATGGCCATTGCTGCCAATGGGTGCCTCCTGCACATCAAGCGATCCCTTATCGTTCTCAGTTGACATGTTGGCGGTATTTCCCAATCACTTCGATGGGACCTGTAAAGATACAAGATGAAAGGAAAGTAAAGAATAAGGAAATAAGATCAAACAGAGAGGGCGACGAACATGAATATGAACCTGCACGGTCGGGTAATGGAAATGCAGGAGTGCGGCGCAACACTTACTACGAGTGGAGCAATGCAACATGATGTTGGATGTCCATCCGATCCAAAGCTGCTTGTCAACATGGCGTGGTGGTCCAGGCTCCACGAACCCTGTTCAACAGGGGTTATTTCCCCTTGAGCCTAGACTAGACGGGGGCCGCCGTCCCGGACTCCGGGTCTCCAATGTAACTGATCTACAGTAAGCAACCTGTCAGCGGGACGGTCAGTTCATGTGTCCTCGGTTCGTCAGGAACTCCTCGTATGGGATCCACGCAGCAAAAGAACCCCGAACGATGTGGCGTTGGAAGGAAGCTTGGCGAATGGTGCGGATGAGGCGTGGCATGTAGACACGTTTAGTGGGTAGTGAGAAACGTCGGGAGATTTGACTGTTCTGCTCGGCGTTTCTCTTTTTGATACGCACCAACAATACGTCTGACTGCTTGGATGGTGCAACCGACCCATGCCTGTTCCTTGGATGTCGATGCCTCGTAAGCAGGAACATCTTGTGCATCTGGAAGGAAAAGTCTGCAGGTCTCTACGTGGAAGGGTAGCTGGCTGGTCGGAAATTAGGGGGACATGTCAATCCGTGCCGTTGTCCTGCAGTAGTATGAACTCTGCACGCCCGCACACGAACCAACACACGATCTGATGCTGTACATGCCTGGGTATACCGCCAGGGTGGAAGCGAAGATTAATAGTCATCCGTTGCCTCTTGAGAACGTCTGCTCCTCGTCCCGGCGATGCAAATATTCTCACTCTAACCTTTCTTCAAGTCCGATTGAATGGTTTTCAGCCATGGATCCAGAGAAATTAACTGACAGTTCGCATCGGTTCTCTCCTGTTACATCCAACGACCATGCCGGCCAGTTGTGGATCGTGACAATTTTGTCATTGATCTACACTGGGCTTGTGGCTTTGGCACGGGCGTACATCAAATACAAAATGTTTGGGTTTGATGACATCCTGTTTGCTTTAGCGACAGTAAGGAAGCCGATCAGATCTCAATGATACTCTACATGGACACTGACCAAGTGACGATCACTAGATTTTACATTTAGCTCAATCGATTGCCATCTTCGTTGGCCTGGGTAATGGCCTTGGCAAGTTCAACTCGAATACCACGTCGGAAGATTGGGCGACATCTTCGAAAGTGAGCTTTGCACGCTATCACTATTTTTAATCTGCTAACAAGTTGATCACCAGTCCACGATCGCGTCCGCCATTCTCACTCTTTTATCTTTGGCCCTCGCTAAATGCTCTGTCCTCGCTCTCGTCCTACGCATTATTGGCTCCAAGCCTGGAAAGAGTAAACCATTCTGTATTGGGCTTATGGTGTTCACTGGGTTATGGGGTGTCGGCTCCTCTTTGGCATGGCTCGTGAACTGTCCGTCAGCTTCATTGTTGGTTGTAGACAACCTCAAACAATGTCCAAACCAGGTATGGGAATACCTCAGCTCCTGGAAACTTATCATCAGATGGCTAACCTGAATTTGTTGCTAGACTACACGGTGGGCCGTCATCACAGCGATTGACATCCTGACTGAGATCCTTACCTGGTGTCTCGTTCTGCAATTGTCTTGGTCCGTCCACACTTCATTCAGCCGCAAGTGTCAGATCGTCGCAGCGTTCTCATTTCGCCTACCGCTTATCGCTGTCGGAGCCGTTCATCTGGCATACTCCTCAACATACGAAACCTCTTCCGAGCCCCAATTTTCCGTTACGAACAGGCTCCTCTGTCAACAAGTCCTGATCGCTTGGTCACTTATTTCCGCTACTGTGCCAAATCTGAAGAACTTTTTAAAATCTTTTTCCCTAGGAATGGGATTTCCAGTCGCCTTCAATCTTACTATGTCTGGAAACAGCAATGCATACGCACTTCATTCAATGGGGAATACTAATCGTTCCATGGGAACATCATCGGCGGCTGCGGCCTCGAAATCCGCCACTCACAGCGCGGTTCGCGGCCGACCGCAGAATTGGAGACCGGACCAAGTCTCGAATCAAACAACGGCGTCTAGACGCTCGAGGAATAATAGCCAGGATAATTTGTCAGAAGAAGGGCGAAGCTCAAGGGCTGGGAGTCAAGACATGATTATCAACAAGGAGGTTGTGTGGCAGGTCACATACGAGGATAATCAATACACGAGATCATGATTTTGACAGAAAACTGTCATTGAAAGAAAGATACGACGTACTTCCGCCTAACCTTGGTCCTTTTCCTCTTACAGTTCTTCCTGTGGCTTGTGTTGCTAAGTCTCGTCTTCTCCCAAGGCCGGCTTCATGATCTTCACGGGGCGAATTCGACGGCTACTCCTCAGTGGGCCTACGTCCGCTAGCCTCCGACGGCCCTTCGGATCCTACCGAGGTATCATCCCGTAAAGGTCCACGCTTCGCGCGATAGCTCTTGGAGCAATGACCATATGGGTCACCGATGAGCTAATAACCGAAGGAGGAGGAGACAAGATCTGACTTCTAGCCGAAGAGCTAGATGAATCTCAATCGGGCTAATTCTGAAGATGCGAAGCTAGCAGCTTACTCTGAGAAATTATTGCCTAAATGATTGTCGGTACCTGGCTCGACACGAACGTCGGCCGATTAGCCATGCATCGGATAGAAGGGAGAACCCAAGACTGAAAAAAACATGGGCTCGAAGAAATTTATTTCTCAATCGTCCCAGAGATTTTAGACGAGGTGGAGCCATGCCCCAAGTAGTCAAAGCGCCGTGCCGTCTACGACCAGGGAGCCATGTCAGGGTCGCGGAACACTTCCTGGCCGTTGACACCTTGACACCCTCACCTGCGGCCCAGGATCTGTAGCAAGGGTGGAAGCGGGCCAATTAGTTTACGATTACTTTGTGTGTCCTGGCCTCCACCAGGTCTAGACCGTTTAAAGCATTCCAAGCCATTGTCGTGGGAGATATAAGGCTCCTGGATCTTGCAATCCACATCACGTCAAACATCCGAAGGATGCACGTTCGACGATCAATCTGACCACCCCCCTCATCGTTTAATCTGAGTGCAAAAATAATGTCCAAGTCAGAAGTCATATTGCGCGATGCGTACTACTCGGAGCTTCCAGAGATAGCCCACGTCATGGCACAGGCATTTTGGAAGGATAATCTGTTTGGAGATCTCATACACCCTCATCGCAACGAGTTTCCCGACGATGTAGACCTGTACTGGTTACGAAGAGCACGCGTCAACTTTTGGGACTATCGATGGCGGTGGCTCGTTGCTGTTGGCAAAGATGAGAATGGACAGGAAATCATCGCTGGAATTGCGCAGTGGGCAAGACTGGGAGATGGTGGCAAAAAACTTGAGTTGTCGTATTTAGATCCTCGTGAGTATCTTATTTCCCTCAAAGATGTTTTCCAAGCTAAGTCAGCAACACAGGAAATCTGCTTAAGCCTTTGTCATCTGTTGCCATGAACATACATGCTTGGGCCTGGCCAAGTCGTGCAACCGACCCCAAGGAAGAAGATATCGTGGAGCGGGGATATCCGTACTTCGAAGATATTTGGAGTGGTAAGCGCGGTGAATCATGGTATCTTGAGGGACTAGCTGTGCGCCCGAATTTTCAAGGCAAAGGTGTAGGCAAGCAGCTCGTGAAATGGGGTCTCGAGCAGGCACAGGCTGAAGGTGTTTGCGCTTCAGTCGTGTGTGCCTTGGGTACAGATGAGTTCTATGCTAAATGCGGGTTTGATGAGGAGTATGGCAGAGCCGGACAAGGTGAAGGGAATCCCTTAGCAGATGTTGCGGGTGCTAATATGCGTTGGAGGTGGCCCAAGACTAAAGCTTGATCGTATGATTATCTGTAGTACTGTATAATTAATGTTAAGATATTTGACTCCAGGTGTGAACAAGTAGCAGAAGACTATCATAGAAGAGGTCAGGAAACAATACACCATGAATGTCTTGTGGTGCTGACGTCCTTTCACGCCACGAAGACGAGTGTGGCCATAGCATACTTAAAGACACCCATCTTTGCAGATCCTTTTCGCACTATCTAAAGTATACTCATAAAGCAACATATACTGTCTAGATTCTTTGTCTATAGAGTAGTCTATCAAGAGCTCGGCAATATGATTGAGGCCTCAGGGTAGGTTGAAGCCTTTCAAAAAATACATCTTAAGGTCTA
Organism: Fusarium stilboides; assembly: GCA_014822085.1. Lineage (NCBI taxonomy): Eukaryota > Fungi > Ascomycota > Sordariomycetes > Hypocreales > Nectriaceae > Fusarium > Fusarium stilboides. Next base: position 39,578 of record JAASAY010000417.1, on the reverse strand, counting down.
CCGGGTAATTAACCTGTGGATCGTGCGCAGCAAGAGTATCCAGCTGTCGGGAAACTGGTTTCGGTGGCGTCAATCAGCACGCACGCCGCGTATGATGACACGTACCCTAGGCCTTCAGGTTTTCCGGTTCTGTGGGAGGAGGATTCTTCCGTCCTGCATCGACAGGGGCCCATGTTGAAGCTAAAGCTGTTTCGTCTCTGCGATGCATAACCGAAGGATGGTGGTGGAAATTGCAAGTCGTGGCACGGGATACTCGGATGATGCGCAACATAATATTATGTCAGACAGGAATTAAGCGATACTGTCTAGAGCGAAGTTGAATATGGACATTCCTCAATTGGCGTAGCCTGCTTCAAGTTGCCCGAACCATGTCCTCGGTCACCAACTTTGGTGTTGCGGGGTCAAGCCCCAGAGCACCGATACCTGTCCCGAGAGTGCGTCTCAGACAACCCAGACATTTCCTTTATTGTCAACATGGGAAATTGAGCTTTGCTCATACCTCCGCCCTACTCAGATACCTTTAGCTCGCCGGCCATGCCCAACCTGCAACCGACAGATTCTGGTTTCAACTCCCGCCACCACCATCTGCTAGCCCCATGGTAGCACAAGACGAAGGTTATAGACGTTTGTAAATTATTATTATTCACTGATAAGTGCCTTCCCTGCCGCTCTCAAGTGAAGTTTGGCTCCATGTATCCATTTGTAATTTATAGAGTGAACGAATTAGAGGTTTACATTCTACCCGTTATTATCATGCGCGAAAATACTCTCCAAAATGCTACGGTTATATGCTAATAACCGAACTCCCTTCACTATCACAGCTTAACAGTCTTCCGGACTCATATTGGCTTTATCGCAATAGATGTCGACTTGTTGCTGAGCATTTTCCTTATCTGGGCTCCCGTCGCAGTCCTCATAACAGGTGCTATTTAACAGTGATTAACATCGTAGCTTGAGTGACTCGAGTCAGTAGGATACTCACTTGACGTAGAATGACCATGTGCAGCAAAGACAACCGGCTTCACCTTGACACATTTCCGGCTGCAGTGGGAGTCAGTAATGGCATCAGTCGGGAGTAGGGTACTTCATACTGTTGTCTCTTGGAAACATGTACTATCATCGTTGGGACCGCATTGTGATGATACGCCGACAATTGCGACAAGAATGGGGAGAAACCACTTCATTCTGGAAATACAAGATGAGAGTTTAAGATCAATGAGTTCCGAGGAATGCAAGATGTGATGCGGATGTAATGCGAAAACAAGATGGGAACATTGGATCAATTATAGGTTATGCATCCGTCTTCACATGAGCTTGATTGAACTCATCGTAGCACATGTAGACAACTTAGAGTTTCGCATCATCGCCTCCTGTAAGCCTGCTGACGGCGTGAGGGTTCCAGATTATCGACCCTTCAGCCACCATTCCAGACAATCGGGTTTACCCAGCTTACTGGCGTAGAGAGAACGGGAATAGCTGCCGATCATTTGCCCATTTATCCTTACTTTTTGGAAGTCAGCGTAGTCGAGAAAAAGCCATGTTTCTAGCAACGGCGAGCCGAGACTGCACGGGTACATCCGTCGCACAGACTTACTTACCTGCCTTTCAAACTTCTCTTCTCCGAGATCCGTCTAAAACGGGTTGATTGGCTTTCGAGGGTAATTTTCTGAGATTCAATTTAGCTCTTAGGGATCTGGGCTCCGCCACTACTTTGGCCTACCCGGAGAGGCACATCGTGTTCGAAACCTTTTGCTGTTTTGACGAAGTCTACCTAGTGACAAAAACATAGGTCTTTCGCAATTTTGGTGTTTTGGGAGAAGGTTCTAGTTTAATGAGTGAAATTTAATAATTTTGGAATCTGCGCCTTTTATGCTTTGTTGTCTTGATACATTAGACCACCTTTTAGATGAGTGTCTATTTAGTGACACCTAGTATGATTTTCGACTCGAAAGTCAGGTAAGAAAGTCCGTGGGTAAGAGCAAGATCTTTGATCAAGCAGAACTGCTTCTCCCTAGGCCTTTTATGTAAGAACATAATGTTTCAGTTGGCCCGCGTTACTATGGTCCTATCCCAATAGCCTGGGCTTTTACATCTATCAGCCAGCCATTGATACGTCATCGGCTCAAATACGAAATTAAGCTAGTTACAGTCTGTGAATAATCTGACAAAAGTTTTCCGAAATGTCCGAGTGTTTCTAGATTACGTGAGAAGCGGGTTCATCTTATGTTCGGGATGTTCAAGTCGGCGTCTCCAAGACACCTCGGGATCTTGATCAAACGCTCGACCGTCGCTCTTACGCGCCATAGAGATTTTTGCTTTATAATCGTACTCCATTTGTAAGCTCGAAACTACTCATTCATATTAAATAAGGCTTCTTCTCTTGCACTGGGAGGTAGTCTGTTCACTGAAACAGCCTTGCACCAATCGCCCCCGACAGCTTTCATTAAGATACACCGAATCCACAAACACCCGTGTAAGACTGCAGCAATGGCTTCTCCCGCTCCTATTCCAGTTCTCACGATTTCACTTGCACGCCACCTCCACGGCGAGGATATAAACCAGAATCTAGCGGAACTATGGTCCGAGACCAAAGTCCCTTCTTCGACCTCCTCGCGATTCTCTAATGTCGGCTTTAACCTCGATGTCAACGGCGACAACCTCGATGAACTAAGGGAGTTGTTGTCGCAGCGCAACTGGAGTGGCATTATCGTGGGCTGGTGTACTCGTGGCAATGTCGAGTTTACAGAACTATTTGAGTCGGTTATCGGCGTTTGCGTCGATCATGTTGTGCAGAGAAAGCAAGGCAACACCTCTCTCGAAGAGCCCAAGCTCATCTTCTGCCGAGGTCCAGATGACCTGGTCAATGCTACTCTACGCAACTTTCCCTCAAAAAGTTAAAATGGAACTGGCCTCAGTGCACATACAGAGCATGGGGTCTCGGGTGACTCTAGAAGCGGAATACAAGGCGTATAGATCAGATTATATTTCTTGTATAGGGTGAATAGGGCGACTCATCGCACTTCAGTACTGAATTGGTGACAGCTATTAATCGTGAAGGCTCTGACTGGTCCAAAGAGCGGTTTATCCAGTTTTCTAAGAATTGACTTTCGTTAACATACTTAGTATGACTTATCTGATGTGGAGCCGCCTGGTTCATCAATGGTAGTGCTGTCAGAGTCAAGATTGCCAAGGATTGGAGAAGTAGAGTGTTTTCTGACCCATTGTCTTGTCCCTCGGACCTTTTGTATCTCTTTTGCACACAGTTTATTTGTCACTATATGCCGGTACCTTAGTTTATAAACATACACTATTACTCTGTTAACATTCTCAAGCACGAATATCACAGTATTTCCAAACTTCTCTTGATCTGTTCCATTAATCTAACCATCCAATGACACCTCGCCAGTGACAATCTAGCAACAGGTTACATAAGCCACCAGCTAGTCTAGGCCAACTTGGTTGGAACGCTGGCCACCACTCACTTGAGTCTAAGCTCAGCCTCACCTTCTACCCCGGTATCTTCATACCCCAGATAAGAGCAAGCACTAACCATTTTCTTTGAACCTTAAAAGCGGTTGTACCCCCCAGATTTCAGGAACTCAAGAGCCAACCTCCAATGACGATGTCAACATGGAAGCACTGTCCCTCGGGTAACCTCGTCTCTCCTATGCGAACCCTTTCGATTCACCCGCTCGGCAAATGCCCTCTCCCGGTGGTCTGGAGTCTCTTGAGTAGAGGTCTACAAGATGGCTAGGTCTTCCATTCATTTTATTCCTCGAGCTAGCAGTCTATCTTACAACCTGGACTCGGTTTTGATCATTGTATGACTCCTACGAACCGTACTGCCAATAGACTGACATATTTTCCAGATATGTTTGACCCTAACCTATTTTAACACCGTTGAACTATTGGTGGCAATCTATTTCCGCTTCAAGGTGCGCTCCGGTCTTTACTTCTGGAGCATGCTTCTCGCGACACTTGCGTTGATTCCGTTTTGTCTCGGTTTCATGCTTGAGGATTTTGGCATCATCCCCAAATACGCGGGCATCGCCATCAACTGCGTCGGCTGGATCTTTATGGTATCTGGTCAATCTTTTGTGCTGTACTCTCGCCTACATCTCCTCCTTTACAGCGTCCCAATCCTTCGCGCCGTCCTCTATATGATCATCACCAATGCTATCCTTTGGCATCCTTCGACTATCGCGCTTCACTACGCAGCTTTGTATGCTCCACTATCGACGATAGAAGGTTGCAAAACAGCTTTTGATGTCATCGAAAAGGTTCAAATGGTCTGCTTTTGCATCCAAGAGTTCACATTGTCAGGGTTGTATATCTGGAGGGCGGCAGATTTCCAGCGCACCTCGTTCCATCGCCAGAAATATTTCCTTTGGCGGCTCATGTGCACAAATGTCATCATCGTTCTGTTGGATGTGGCACTTCTTGTGGTGGAGTTTAGAAACCTATACGACATACAGCGAGGCTTAAAACCCCTCGTGTATTCGATCAAGCTCAAGCTCGAAATCGCTGTTCTAAATCAGCTCGTGTCTTCTGCTGGATTGGGTGGAGGAGAGCATATTCCTTGCGCCCAAGAGCAAGACATATCGGAATTTGTTGTGTTGCCGGAGGCTCACAGAGTCATCTGAGATAGGAATTTAATTCTGTAGAAAATTGTCGCTGCTATTACTTGCTGAAAAAGGGACTTTAATTGCTGTCCGTGGTAGCTAATAGAGCACTTTGCACATTCGGATCAAGCCGAACTCGCCATAAGCGATGTTCGTTTAAAGCAAATATTTGTCCACCAGAGCCGAAGCAGAAATTGGCTACTCCCCCAGAAATGACGATCTTGCCCAAGAGTACTCCACCGGGAGACCAAACATTGATCCCGTCTGGGCAGCCACTATATACGTTTCCTGCAGTGTCGCACTTGATACCATCTGGAATTCCGCTGTCCGCATACGCAAACAGTCGGCGATTCGCAAGGAAGGGCTCTCCGTGGCGGTATATAACGTCGAACGCATAGCTGTAATCTGTGAGACAAGTGCCATGACAGAAAGGAATATGGCCTTTCAAGATGAGGGTACTTACATGGAGGCAGCTCGAGTACGATCCATCCATGAACCACGCACTTGATCTGTATCTGTGATATACACAGTCGTTTGATCAGGCGAAAAGCAGATTCCGTTCGGTCGTCCGAACCCATCTGCTACCGCTCTGATACTGCCGGTGGCATGGTCATATCGATACACCTGGTTTGGTAGACTGGGTCGAGGACGATAACCTTGATCATGTCCGTACGAAGGGTCTGTGAACCATATGCTTCCATCATTGTGCACGACAACATCATTGACTGAGTTAAATGGCTTCCCCAAATAACTCGTTAATACAGGTTTAGTCGTGTATGGTGGTGAGGCTTGCATGTGTAAGAGGCCGCTGGGTCTTGTTCCAGAGCCTTGAGCACAAAACAGAATTCCATCCTTGTAGTTGACGCCGCCGTTGGCAAGGTGAATGATGTCGCACTCCACGTTCTCTAACTTGACAGACTTGGCAGTGCTTCCAAGGGAAATCTTGGAAATTTGCACCTTTGCATCACCAGATTGATCTTTGAACTGATTGCTGGTGATGAAAAGCTCGTTGGTTTGTGCGAAAAAGACCCCGGCTTCATGGGCAAATGGATACTCGTCAATTTGAAGGAGTAGATCAATCTTCGGGCAGGTTCCAAGTATGGAATTGAAGCTTTGATGATGGACCTGCCATGTCTTGTTTGTATCGATATCGTCGTTCATAATGGCGAATGTGTATTAGGTGTGGGAAAGTCGTTCTTGGTCACACTTTCAGTAACAAATACGACCCAGGAGCTTGAATTCACAGACACGAGTTATTCCCTTTACAGGGATAGCTCGGTTAGTCATCGTGATCAGACGATTGGCTGTCGTGGGAAATGGTGGCCTCGAGACGAGGTATGGCGGACGATCGCTGTTGTTCAGTACAAATTGGGGATGGGGCGAGGTATCTAGCTGAATCAGGATATAGCGCGAAATAGCACTTGGCTCTCGAGACGAGGTAATGGCTTATCGATATGTCACTTTCCAAGGCAATCCACTTGCAATCTCCACAACAAGTACCTCAAACATCGTAAAGAATCCGCCGTGGTCTGATAATATGCCATTATATATACTCTTTCATAATCGGTCCACCGTCATGTCCAAGCACTTCAACAAGCGAGTTCGCGTACACCACTGGCGAAATATCTACAGACCCTTACCAGCATGAGTTCAAACGACTGGAAGGCGTCAAATCGCCATCTTCAAATTCTCCAAGCTGCTGAACAAGGCGAATATGGTGTCTTGGCGGCCATCGCTTACAATATTGAACAGATCTTAGGTCTTGTTCGTGCCGCAGAAAAAGCACGATCCCCTCTCATCCTCCAATTCTTCCCTTGGGCCATCAAGTTCTCCGATGGTCTTCTCATCCGAACGGCTGCCGACGCCGCCCATCGGGCTACCGTGCCAATCTCGATCCATCTCGATCACGCGCAAGAGGAAGACATCATCAAGCTAGCGGCCGACGAACTCCCTTTCGATAGTATCATGGTCGACATGTCACACTACGAAAAGGAGGAGAACCTAGCGAAGACAGCGAAATGGGTCAAGTACTGCAACGATCGCAAGATTGCAACTGAGGCAGAGCCTGGACGCATTGAGGGTGGCGAGGACGGCGTCATGGATACTGCGGGATTAGAAGCGAGTAAGACGACGCCAGAAGAGGTTGATCAGTTCATCGCAACTGGCGTGGATGCTCTGGCTCCTGCATTCGGTAATGTGCACGGCGAATATGGATCGCAAGGACCCCAGCTGGACTTTGAGAGGTTAGTCAGGTGAACTATTGAGCTTAGAAGCATCAGCTGACAAAGATTTAGGCTTGCTCTCATCAAATCGCAAGTAAACAAGCGAGCCAGAATCGCCCTTCATGGCACGAACGGTTTCCCACCTGATTTGATGCGCAAGTGCATCAAGGCCGGCACGACCAAGATCAACGTAAACCGAATCGTTCTCGACGACTATTACACACATTTACGAGCCGATGGAACAATCAAGCAATCGCACACGGCTATTATGGAGCAGGGCGTAGAGAAGGTGATAAACCAGACGGTTGAGTGGATGGAGATTCTTGGGTCAGCCGGCAAGGCACCCTAGTTTTGCATATAGCCTAGCTGGTAAATCTCAAGCATGCCAAATCTCCTTCAACTCGCGTCCTAGTGAGTAGCCAGGCCATCCTGCTCGGCGGCTACATGTGTCGAGAATTGCCACAATCGCGGAGCGTTGATCAGGGTCTTCTATGACCATTCCGGCTATTCAAAAGCCGTGTCAGCTGGCTTCCTCGGTTCGGGTAGAGAGCAGATGGAGAGCAAAGGACTTACCAATAAAGACGCATTGTGAAGACAAAACACTCGACGCATGGTCGCTCAAAGATTTGGCGATGCCACATGTAATGCTGGCCCATTTCTTGAGGATTCGCTGTTTACCCAAGTACTCTTCATATCCGCCGGAGCATGGTCGGTGCAGGTCGAGTAATATTCGGGAACAGTAGTAGACTTGCATCGACACAGCTGGTCACGTTAGCTAACTTGAACAATGCCCCCAATCCCCAAGAATGACTGACCGAAAGAAGGTGGTTGTATCCAAACATGAGGGAAAGGGCTACTCTCGCCCTCCGCAGCAATCATGGGAAGAGGTTGGAATTCGTGGGTCAGATACGAGGCCCAATAGTCCAACTGTCGGGAGAGAAGATCGGCTTCTTGCGTCTTGGCGGTGATATACTCTGGAGTTTTGGACGCGTCGTCTCGAGCGCAAAAGCCAACTACATGGGCAAAGTTATAGACAGCTCGAGCGGCCAATTCACTTGGGTTCAAGTCGGCGAGAGGACGGTTTGGTCTCCAGAAAGTAAACGGCTTTCTCTTCTCGCGAAAAGCTGCCCAAACATCCTGGCACAGCCAAGCCCACCAGACGGCCTGTCGCAAGCCTTCGGAATGTCCATGTATTGTTTGAGAGCGTTGGATCCAAAAGACGCCTTTCAAATGTTTCTCCCAGTCCGTGTTGGAGCCATCCAACATCTCATAAGCCGAGATGATAAAGGCGCTTGCCAAAAGTTCCAGACTTGTCTTGTACCCGCTATATTGCATTGCTTCTTGGCAGTAATGAAGTGTCTTGTAGTAATAGCCGATCGTATCGTCTGGAGTCGGTCGCAACCCTGCGGCGTAAGTTGGCGTGTCGCGATTCATGATGTCGAGATGGCGAGCTGAGAGAGCAAGGATAGCGTTCATGAGTCCGACGTTGTGCAGCTACGGTCACATTAGTAGAAGACTCAATCTGGTAAGAAAAGTACAAGCTATACTAACAGCGAGATGTGGAACAAGAGTTCCAAATGGTTTTTGCGGTTCAAATAGATCCATCTAGAGCGAGGGAATGTCAGCTAAGATTAGCTTTCTAACCGTGAGGATATTCTTACCCATTGGCTGATGTGATCGATGAAATGTCGAAACAGTATTAGTTCTTGCGTTTGAAGATTGATAGGCTCCAATGCTTGCCAAGTCTGATCTTTTTGATCTTTTTCGCGAACCTGATCCTCCTTAGCAGGAATTCGTTCTCGTAGATACGAGTTTCGCGTTTCGATTCTAGGCTCGATAGTATGTGTTTCCAACGGTCTGGCTGTGTCACCACCAGTATGAGGCACGTTGTCTTCTCCCAAAGCCGTTGGTGATTGTACGGCGGAGTTGCCAAATATGTTGGTACCGGCTGGGTCAGGAAAGGCTTCTGGTAAAGGTCCGTAGTTAATAGCCGCATCGCCAAGGAGTAAATCGAGCCATTTCAACGTGAGTGAAGCGTCTGGTGGACTTCCGTATGTTATGGACATGGGATGGAATGAGAGCTGAGCTGGAGAAGGTAGCCCGTAGGCGATGGAATCAAGGTGAGGGTAAGTTCTGTTTCCATAGTCACCATGCGACCCAAGACTGTTTTGCGGTGACTGGATGATTTGGGTATCTGCGTGCCTTGATTCCACTTGAATCCCGATAGTTGTGGGTTCCTCGTGTTGTGGACTATCAATAGGCAAGACATGATCTTCCGACGGCAACTGTATGTCATGGGCGCTCGATTCGCGTGGCTGTTCTTCTTGCTGCTCGAACGTTGGAGATCTTGTCGGGGTGGCACCTCTGCCTGGACAAGCTGGTTGGTCATCCAGATCTATCTCGATATTTCCGGACTCTTGGATCGAGTTATCAGGGCTTGCATGTTGACGAGTTCGTTTGGTTCCTCCTTGTGATTTCGCGTACTCGCAGCGAGTTTTTTTGCGACTACAGCCACCGCAACGCGGTTTAACCTCATCGCATTTGACGTGTCTTCGGCGGCATGTCAAACTGAAAGTCTCCTCGGTGAGTATTGGGGTATATCTGGGCGCTTCAGTCTGCATTGACTCACCATCCTGTTGTTTTGCGCAAACCCTTACCACGCGACAGTCGCCCTCGAGTGAAAGACCGGGGCTCGTCGGTCGTACTACTCGGATTGGATTCCATTGTCGATCAGTGGAAATTCCGCATTAGTAAACTATCTTGTCGGCTGCATTCGGTCCAATGCAGCATGTCGGGCAGGTTGACCGTCGGTCAAAGGTGAGCAGGCAGGTCTGGTCAAGGCAAAGACTTAAATTTTAGGAGAGACAAGGTTGGCAGTGCGAAGCGACAGCCGGAAGCTGATTACCCCGCACGATTTTGTCACTAGCAAGGACCCACAGCCTCCATTAGTTCACCCTGGGGCCTGGACGCTACACTACAACTATCATAGGTAAGTTACAAAGATTGGTTAGCTTTCAGCTACGCGGATATGCGCATGATGGTTCACAGTGAAAACAGTTTTTCATAACTTTCCAGTATCTCTGGAGAGAAACATGATGCTTGCGCTTCAAAACGGCTGCTTCCTGCCCTGACTTAGATCTACAGGTCATGATGTCTTTCATGCTTTACACTATTGAAGATGAACATACATGCCACCGTCGACCAGCAGCTGAGCTCCCGTTACAAAACCACTCATTTTATCCGTCGCCAAGAATACAGCCGGTCCAGCTAAGTCCTCAGGCTTACCCACTCGGCCCCAAGGAATGCGATGCTCCAAGTATTTACGCTTCTCCTCATTTGCCATATCCTTATCCGCCAATTGAGTATGGATTGTTCCCGGCAAAAGTGCATTAACCCTGATCTTATCCTTGGCCAGCGCAATCGCCATGGACTGCGTCATAGAGAGCAGCGCTGCCTTTGTGGGAGTGTAATGAACTTGTTGGCCACCACCGAGAAGCGCGCTGATGGAAGAGATGCCGATTATAGAACCCCCTTTGCCCTGTTTCACCATTTGTCTGGCTGCGGCTTGACAAGCATAGAAGGCTCCGTTGACGTTGACTCGCATGGACGTATCGAACATTTCTTTCTCGATGCTGCATCGTGATCAGCTATAGTGAAGCGATCAGAAGAGAACCAACACTTACTCTAGGAAGCTGGACGCTTTAAAGATACCGGCATTAGCCACAAAGATGTCCAATTGGCCCCATCTTTCGACAGCCTCAGCAACGAGCTGTTCTCCTGTCTTCGGATCTGTCACATCTCCCGCCAATTCAAGGAGTTGACCAGTTGGTGCACCGGCGGGTGCTTCCTTGCTTAATCGTGCGGCTTCCTTAATGAGACTCTTTCGAAGAGGTTCATCTCTGGAGAGGCCAAGATGATTGACGGCAACATTTGCGCCTTGACGAAGGTACTCCAGTGTGATGGCTCGACCGATGCCAGTTGTGCCACCGGTGATGGCAGCTGTCTTGCCTGCTAAAAGCCTGATTGCAGCGCTCATTTTTGTAAAAAGGAGGTAAATTGATCGATAATAGGTTTCTGATGATAGGTTTTCTGGGGGTGAAATGAGCCAGAAGTAAATGACTGAGCCGTTGAAATGATCTAGAACGCGCTTCTAATGATGAAAGTTTTGGTCTGTGTCATCTCCAATTCACAACCCCTGTCCCCCCGCAACCTAGACCCATTAGTGACAGCGTTAGGTCGATTGGAACGTCATGCCCTCGACTCGAGGGCATTCACATGGTAGGGGCTAAATTAGTGCTTATCCACTTCTGTTACCTTAATTCTTCTCGATACGAGGGTAAAACCACAGACCATTGCCTCTCGAACCACTAACGGACTTCCATTATTCTTCCCCAAGAATATGGATCTTTGGGGTTCAATTTGATCATCCGTGGAGAAATGGAGAGGCATGAACTAAGAGCCATTATGCATCTTAGTTAATCGATTTTTTTCGATGCCAAGGTTGAGTGTGCAAATATGGTCGGTTAAATTATTCGCCAGCTACCAGCTTCTTTCCATTCACGTGACTCGAGGGTCAGGCGCCAAGGTAAAGACCGCTGGAGTGTCATCCACTATGGTTGCCCAGCAGCACAAAGCGAAGTTCAGGCTAAGGGGGCGAGGTTATTGCAGGCACCTGAATAGCGCCTAATTGACACGCCTCAACAGTTACTGGCATCAATTATAGCATTGGTCTCACCGTTGCAGAGGTCTGTATAGATAATGGCGCTCAGGTCGTTTCCTCGGTCGAACTACGCCAAGCCGGGTGGAGAGTTTGCTGCAGCATAGAAGATGGAAGGGAGGACTCAGGGTTATCCAAACCGATGGACGTTGAGCAATTCACAAATACACCAACTCAGTCTCTCTAGGTCTGATAAAATTCCTTTGACGAACCGGTTTCTGCAGCTACCTGATTGATAGCAATAGCTATGGCGGAGTGCTTCTACTCGCTTAGAATCAGGATTAAGTCTATCTTCCAAGCGATCTCGATTGATATTCTTGTAAAAGTTTCACTGGGGTATGCTGGTTACCCTATATGTTCCTGTGTTAACATCGCTCATTCTTGGTAGTCTATCAGATGTCTTACGAGGGCAAAGGCTGTATTGTAATACATGTACATGAAGAGCTTAACTATGAGAGGAGATTCTTGGTCACTAGACTGTACCATGAACTCTCAATCTAATTACCCAAATCATCACGGTGGGGGCCCGGTTTAAACAAGGAGGAGTTTTGAGCACGACTGTCGCATAAAATAGTTCCTCAGAACGATATACCTCCTATAGTTAGATTAGTTGTTCTCGTGTTACCGTTGCATCCCCTGCAATTTACTCTAGCATGGCTGGCTTGGTGGCGACAGGACTTCGGCGACAGGGAGTAGTATAGAGGGGGAGGTCCGATTATGGTGTACTGTTCAAATTAGTCATGTTCCTTTTATATAAAACCAACTCCGGCCAGCACCTCCTAACAGACCCGGCTAGTAAGGGTTGTAGGAATAGATGTAAACTTACGTTAGCCTCAAGCTAACTAGGCTGAGTTTCACGAGATATTGTGCTACTGTACGCAATCTATTTTTGCTTATGACATCGTGCTTTTCAGCATGGCGCAGCTTGCAATCGTCTGCTCCAGCGACGCGGATCAAGGCTTGAAAGGGATACAGGCCTCCATAGAAACGTGTATATCAGTTACGGAAATCTCAAAACGAATCGCATCTTCAAACCAGCAATTGTAGAGACTTACACCTACCAGTTGCAGCTAATTGTGTTTCTCGTAAAAAATGATACACGTTACTAGACACTGTGAAGTCTCGCGAATATCCAACTAGCATGTCTTATCCTGGGAAGGAGAGGACGGTGCAGGTAAGATGTGTGAGTAAGTCGGCGAGTAAAACACCTTACGAAATACACGGGATCTTTGTCAGGTAACGAAACAAGAATTACAAGTAAGAAGACGCTGGCTTTACAGACTCTCAAAAATGTATATAGATTACAAGGTAAGAAATTTTCAATTCTTCTTGTGCCATACTTAGATTTTATCGACAATTCTTGACTATTTCATCGGCATAGTTGTCCTAGGGTAGCGTAAAACCTCCATCAATGATAACATTTGATCCAGTCATATACGTTGATGCGTCGCTAGCAAGGAATGTGTACAACTGCCGAGTAAATTGTTAGTGAACTATCACCCTCAAGATTGGGTCCGTGCCACTCACGCCTTTCAGCTCTTGGGGCTGGCATGTTCGGCCACCGGGTACTTGGCTCAGCCATTTTGCCATCAACTCTTGGGGTTGCTTGGTGATCACTTTTCCAGGATTTAATTAGCCTTGCTCTGTGCATGAGACGAAAGGAATAATGGGTTCTCGACGTACTCTCTGTATGAACATAGCCTGGTGATACACAGTTGACGCGAGCGAAGTCTGCCCACTCGACAGCTAGAGACTTGCCGAGCAACAAGGCTCCAGCCTTGGAAGCGTTGTATGCAGCCTGGGTCTGCGGTGTATTGACCAGGCCCGCACTGACGGATGCTGTGATGATGAGACTTCCTCTTCCCTGCTTCTTGAAGATTTTCCCAGTGGGAATCGCCGTCCACATAACACCGTCGTAGTTGACTTTGTTGATGTAATCCCAGGTCTCCTCAGTATACTCGAGTGAGTTGACGTTCTGACACACACCAGCGTTCGCCACCATGATATCCAAGCGGCCATTGCCAAAGGTCGAGACAATATCTTCAATAACGATTGCAATTGCAACTCTGTCGGTTACATCGGACTTGAAGGCCTGGACTCTCCGGCCTGTCTTTTCAGCGATTTCAGTCGCCAAGGCATCTGCCGTAGTGCTGGTGCGGTAGATGAAAGCAACATCTGCTCCGGCTTCGGCGAGAGCGGTAACAACCTGTTGGCCAATACCTCGAGATCCTCCAGTGACGATAGCAATCTTGCCAGCTAGGGAGAATTGCGACAACACAGGGGCGTCGATGTTTTCTGGGAGATTAAGAGGCATGCTGGCAGAGTCTCGATTGGGGTTCTAGTGTTCTGGATTGCAGTGCATGCTCTTCTACACAAGAAAGGACCTTTCGCCCCTTAAATGATCACTCTGGACATTTCTGGGCGAGTATACATAATTCCTCTAGACGAATTGAGTGGAGATTTCTCTTGTCCTGACCGTGGGGAGAGTTTTGCCCTCGTCACTATCTTGTGAGCGAAATCATAACACGGAATTATTGGCTTCGCATACATCTTGTCCCAACCGTCTTGTTTCGGCGGGTGCTGTTAGTTTCAGAGTTTTAGTGGGGAGTCTCCAGAGAACTCGTTGCGGGGAGAGATGCGGCCAACCAAATTCCGTGCAGCCCTCGTCTCGAGGGCCTGAAAAGCCGTCCGCTGCGGAGGAACAAGGAGTGGCCACTCTCTAGTTTTTAGCCTTTGGAGAAGGCGAACCGAGTCAGTCCCCTGCAATGTTCTCGCAAACCTGCTTTCTCCACGACTTCGGAACCCCAGGTTATTGTCTGCGAGAGGAAACTGGGGCCCCAGACATTGCATGACACCATCACGACGGACTTGGTTGTATTGAGCCATAGCCTGGAAGTTAAGTCTCTGATGACTAGGCTGTCTGTGCTTGAATCGATCGGTATATATATCCTCGAGGACAACTCCTTGTTCATCACAAAACATTTCCTCATCCTTTGCATATTCTACTCCTCATCACTTGCATATCGACAACTATGGGTTTCGTCACGGTAAATCAGACCCGTTCTTGGATGGTCGCCTCCAAACTGCAGAAGCGTTCGCTTCTTATTGCAGTCAATTGTTTGGCCGGCATGTCTATCTTCTTCTTCGGGTATGACCTCACCACAACTCTACGATAGAAGACTTGAGCTAATCGAACATTCACAGTTATGACCAAGGCCTCATGGGCGGCGTAAACCAGAGTACCGATTACATCTATCGCATGGGCCTCGGCCATCTCGACGAGGACGGCAGCCCAGTCATCACCGAAACGCTCCTCCAAGGTGGCATCATGGCCATTTTCTACCTTGGTACACTGGTTGGATGCCTTGCAGGCGGTGCTTTTGGCGACAAATACGGACGTATCGGTACTGTTGGCCTAGGAGCCGCCTGGGCTATCTTTGGTGCTGCTCTCCAGTCATCTGCTATGAACCCGTCTTGGATGCTGGGCTCTCGTTTCGTCAACGGCATCGGAGCCGGTATCCTGAACGGTATCGTTCCGGCTTGGGCATCAGAACTTGCCGACCACACGAGCAGAGGAACATTTATCGCTATGGAGTTCACCTTGAACATTTTTGGCGTTGTGGTGGCATATTGGTTGGCATATGGCGTCAGCTTCATCGATAACGGCGAGTCCGCAATCCGATGGCGCTTCCCTATTGCCTTCCAAATTGTCCCTCTTGTCTTTCTCCTCATTGTTTGCTGGGCCTTCCCTGAATCTCCCCGATGGTTGGTCAGGGCTGGCCGAAATGAGGAGGCTTTGTATGTCTTGCAACGTCTCCGAGGCACGGAAGGCGAAGATGCTGGAGTTGCTGAGGCCGAATACAACGATATCCGAAACGTAATTGAACTCGAGAAGAGCTCTGAGGGCACATCCTATATCCACATGCTATTCGGTATCGGATCTGGAAAGTTGCACACAGGCCGTCGAGTGCAGTTGGTTATCTGGCTTCAAATCATCCAGTGTTGGACTGGTATTGCAGGAGTAACTATGTACGGACCGAGTAAGTTTCTTGACTCCTGAAAACATGGTGCAACTTCTAACACCTTGATAGCCATTTTCCACATCGCAGGCTTCGGAGCAAGCAAGACACAATGGGTTGCTGGACTTAACAACATCTTCTATATGTTCTCAACCCTGATTTGCGTTTTCACTATCGATCGAATTGGTCGTCGATGGACTCTGTACTGGGGTTCGGTGGGACAAGCCATTTCCATGGCCCTCGTCGGTGGACTTTCTCGTGGAGGCCTCGATGCTCGGGCGGACGGGAACATCAACCTTGCTAATCAGTGGGGAGCTGCCGCCGCTTCAATGGTGTATCTGTATACCTTTGTTTTCGGCGCTACATGGCTTACTGTTCCTTGGCTCTACCCTGCTGAGATTTTCCCCATTCACGTTCGAGCAAAGGGAAATTCTTGGGGTGTTGTTGGATGGAGTATTGGCAACGGGTAGGTTTTCTACTTCAAGGCTATGCGTTGACCTCCTTGCTGACAATTTGCAGTACTCTTACTCTTCTCCTACCATACATTGTCAGCGCTATCAACGAAAAGATGATGTACATCTTTGCTGCTGTCAACGTCATCAGCATTCCAATCGGTGAGCCTTCTTCAACTATCTCTACTGACGCAAGCGCTAACCAAATGACTCATCAGTCTACGCCTTGTACCCAGAATCGAACCAGCGAACCCTGGAAGAGATGGACCTGCTGTTTGCTGCGCCTACCCCTTGGGCTTGGGATGCTGAGAAGACCTTTGCCACTTTGAAGGAAGAGATGGGCGGAGTTGCGGGACTCAAGGAACAGGGGCTCGATATCGAATCCAAGGGAGTTCCAACTCCCACACATCATGTCGAGAGCAAGTAGACGCTCGCTAGAACAGGTTCCGGCCTTGTCCTCATAGCTACGTTTTTGAGGAGTAGCACGGGATCAGGAATTCCGAGCAACCATGCACATGTAGTCGACAACAATCGACCATCAATTCTATATATTTATTATCGTATATCAAGTCGTTTCACAGTTGAGGTGGCATATCTAATCATCTTCTTCAACTTTCTAAAACATATAGTTCGTCGAACTATAATAATAGAACTATCAAGCATAGAAAAATAGTGAATACATGAGGCAAAGTCAGAGACAGGAGCTCAATCAATGATACAGCCCCAGATGCTAGCCGATGTAACGAGGTACGAGCTTTGGAGACTTGGAGGAAACTGAAGTATTTCTAACATAATAACAATCAGCATTGTACTTTGCTCCGATACAAGCTTTAATCCTATCTTGCGACGTAGCTGACAGAACTTAAATATAACACTAG
Organism: Fusarium stilboides; assembly: GCA_014822085.1. Lineage (NCBI taxonomy): Eukaryota > Fungi > Ascomycota > Sordariomycetes > Hypocreales > Nectriaceae > Fusarium > Fusarium stilboides. The sequence continues at coordinate 22,668 of JAASAY010000417.1, read as the reverse complement.
GAAGAGTCAGAAAGAAAGCTGCGTTAGTGTGATTTGACTTAGCTTTCGCAACGGCTATTGTACAAAACCTCACATGAGATAAAGAATCAGAAAAGAGTGTTTCTCATGGGACTTATTCCTCACAAAAGAATGCAAACTGACAACAACCACTGCGCAGTAATGTTTGAAACGTTGTGTTGGTCTGATGCGAGAGAAATGAGTTTTCAACAATCTTTGACATAATTTAATAAAAATGGCGCTTGATGTTATATCATAACGTCGCCTGAAACTGAACTGTTTACATCGGTTTCTGAATCTGATATATAACTTTTCTTTCGAAGTAACTAATGAGTTCGACCATCCATTGTGCCCTCGATACCCTCAAGATCACTGTAGAGCCTCCACCGGTAGTCCAAGCTGGGATCGTTGAATCTAGCCTTGAGATCTAGCGTCTCGATAGCCTTGATATCCTCGGGATCCAGCTTGAAGTCTGCCTCGACGTTCTCCTTGATCTGCCAGTCGATAGTGCTCTTTGGGATGACGGAACGGCCGTTGTTAATACCCCAAGACAGAACAATTTGCACCGCACTCTTGCCGTACTTCTCGCCGAGTTTCTTGAGGACTGGCTGGTCAATGACACGCATCATGTGAGCGACCTCCTTGCTCCAACCCGTCTGGCGGTAGAAGTCGTTCATGTTTCCGAGCGGGCTGAACTGAACAACGTGAATTCCCTGAGATCGGAGCCATTCGTTGAATCCCTTCTGCTGTAGGTATGGGTGTACTTCCATTTGATGAACGGCGGGAATCTGGGGGTTATTAGCCTCATTCTTGAATATTTCCCAATGTCTTGTAAGCTTACCGTTGAAGACTCGTTGATCAATCTCTCCAGCTCACCCTTGCTAAAGTTAGAGACTCCAATAGCCTTGACCTTGCCAGTCTTGACCAACTTCTCCATAGCCTTCCAAGTATCCACATAGTTCGTCTCACCGTGGATCATCTTGCCATCCTTGTCTCTGGGAAAGCGGTCTTCACCCCTTTGGAAAGTGCAGGGGTAATGCATCATCAGAAGATCCACATATGGCGTGTCAAGGTCTGTCAAAGACTCGTCCAAAGCTCTCTCGACATCATCAGGGTGGAAGTTGTTGCACCATAGCTTTGTGCCGAGGAAGATGTCTTCTCTAGGAATACCGCTACTCTTGATGCCCCTTCCCACTTCCTTCTCGACGTTGTACACGCGCGCGGTGTCAATGAGACGCAAACCAGCCTTCAAAGCTCGCGAGACAGCATCTTCTTGGGCATCAGGATCTTGAAATGTCCCGAAGCCAATTGCAGGAATGCTGGCGCCCGTGTTGAGTTTGAAGCCAGTTGGGGCAGTGGCAACGCCTCTCGCCTGGAAACATTGTTGAGTTCGAATAGCACCAACACTGATTGCTCGTGAGTTGAGGCAAGCGGTTGTCGTAGACAGCCTAAGCTGGGTCCTGAGGGCATTCATTGTGCAGGTATGTGTTGTAGACGGTAGTGGCGCTACAAGTCGAATGACGATCAAAGAATTCGCGACTTGGACAAGCGTTTTAAGAGCTAGAAGAGAGCCAAGTCTCGGATCCTAATTAATGTTAAAACTTTCTCAGTACGTGCAGTTCGAAAGAATTAACGATTTTTTCATGTGTAACCCCGCACACAGACTCGATGCGAGGTTGGCTGTATGGAGACAACGAGTGTGTCACTTATGATGGCATAGCCTGGCGATGCCCTCGTGTCGAGGGATACAGAGTTCAAGGTGGGATGGTCTAATCACAATCCCTTGGCGCGGAGACGTACCCCGCATAGCCCGCATTATTTTTCTTGCCTCGAGGCGAGGATAAAACTGTTGAAGTGTGGAGTGGCTACGTAGTAGAGCGGAGAACACTTAACTCGTTAACTTAGACCCCCACGTTCTATTCTCTTATATATCCATCATCTTTATAACGAAGAGTGCTTCTTACAAACTTCTTTAACACTCTCTTCCTTGTCATCACCGTTCTGATCTCGCACCAAAATGACTATCACAAATAACATCCTCATCACTGGAGGTGCCGGGTTCTTGGGGCCTATGTTGGCCGCCAAACTTTCACAAGATCCCTCGAATAGGGTCTTTCTGACGGACTTGCACGAGCCCCCTTCACCAAAAAACCTTGCTGATCCTGCAAGATGCACTTGCATTGGCGCCGATATGACGAAACCCACGGATATCGACCGTTTACTTGCCAGTGCCCCTGAATGGCGAGCCATCTTTATCTTCCACGGCATCATGTCTGTTGGATGCGAAGAGAACCCAGCACTATCTCAACTGGTCAACATCAGCGCCACTCAGTCGTTGCTTACAGCGGTTTCCAAGCTAGACAACGGTAGTCGCAAGCCTAGAATTGTATACGCTTCGACACAAGCTGTATACGGACCTCCTTACACCACCAGTGGAACTATCACTGATGATACCCCTGCGACTCCTATTGGTGTTTACGGCACACACAAGCTCATCACCGAGTGCACTGTCAACGATATGAACCGTCGTGGCCTAATCGACGCGTTCAGCGTTCGTCTACCTACTGTCACTGTCCGCCCAGGAGCACCAAGTCGTTCGGCTGCGGCGTTTCTCAGCGGTATCATTCGTGAGCCCATGGCAGGACTGGAATGCATCGTTCCTCTGTCCGACAGAAATGCCAGACAAATCATTTGCAGCCCACGGGTCATGATTGATAACCTGATTACGCTGATCTCGGTATCATCCGACTCCATGCCGTCTCACGTCCGCGCCATTTATATGCCTGGCATCTCCGTCACCCTGGGTGAAATGTACAAGGCTTTTGAGGCGGTTTGCGGTGCCGAGAAGCTCAAACTTCTCCGTGAGGAAAAGGATGTCGAGGCGGAGAGGTTGTTGAACAGCTGGCCGCAGACTTCGGACTTCGGCAATGCTCATAGAATTGGGTTAGCTTTTGACAAAAGTTGCCAGCAGATCTTTCAAGAGTATGTAGACTCTTTACAAGAGTAGAATTAGTAAATACATGCCATGTACAATTAAGAGACGTAGAAGTATATAAAGATTCAAAATTTGATGTTTGTAAGAAGTAATTGCTTTAAACAAGTATATCTCTTAGACGAGTATAAAGTCTCGTCATGGGTGGTAAATGTTTATGGCTTTATAGCACGGATGCCTGATACGTCGTTCCCTGAGACCTGCGAAATCGTATCGTGTCACGAAGCACTATTAATATTGAGTCAGCCTTATAAAAAGTGGGGTAATGTACATGAATGTGTTATCCAATAATAACGTTGTATAAGCGTTTTGCAAATGGAATTGTCAGCACCGCCTCACTCCTCGTGTTCTTTTGGGCGCAAGTAATTCTTTCTGGCCACTTCAACATCACCTTAATTCCCAACTATACGATCAAAATACCGTTAATGAACGAAATTCTGCTACTAAGAATCGCAAAACGAGGTTCTCGACGAGTCTTCCTAATTCCACGCTCAAACTGAGTCGCTCCAGAACGTGCTGGGCTGAGCAGTGGCACTTGGTTCCCTCCACGTCACCTATACATCGTGCAGCCACGCACCCAGTCGAGAACGAAAGAAATAGGTATCCTCGAGTTTCGACTTTCGATTACAAACGACAAGATAGCTATCGAGCGCTCCCTCCTAGAAAATGGAGCGCCCACTGGCCAAGGCTCTGAGGGCTGGTGCACCAGTGTCGAGACCGCCCCGCGAAAGCAATCGACGCCTTATATTTCCTGATGATGAGTGGCTCAGTATCCATGACGCAATTGCACTCTTGGCTTTCGAACCAACGGCTAAATGGGTACAAGACCGATGTGATGATGGTTCAATCCAGCTAGGTAACCAATTAACCGAGAAAGGGCAAACCGTTTCTCCCTTTCGACCGGATATTCAACTTCAGCGTCAAATTCAGCGGCCACAATTACAGCACTTGCCAAGAGCCGCGCTAGCTTTGGCTAATGTTTGCAACAAGAGCACCATCTCTAAGGACAATACCATCGGTGAACAGGCGAGGATAGACAATCTTCTAGCCCTTTACGGGGAGAAAACAATGAAATTATCACAATTTCACAAGCCCTTAGAAAAGAGTATAGAAAATCGGAGACGGTACCCCCATCCTCGGCCAGAGTCCTCTTGGCAAGGGGATACCACCTTCGGCAGTTTGATGCCCCCCATCCGCACATGCTAAGCCGCTTAACTCCTACTTTGCAGAAGAAGCTACGCGATATACCCATGTCGCCTCATCTCCAGTACGACTCCCCCGGGAGCCAGTGCAGCCCTGACTCAGCAAACGAAAAGCCGGGAGGAGGGCTAGAAGCTCTAGGACAGGTACGTAAATTGGTCCATCAAGCATCACGTCAAGCCTGTCCAGCTAACAAGTCAGGGACAGCATCCTCGAGGTCAGATGGCTTTGGATCAGCAGCTTGCTCTTCAGCGTGACCAAGAGCTGCAGCGATTACGAGCTCTGCAACCCGACCAGCACCTGCAGCGGATAAGGGATCCTCCACGGCTGGACCAGCAGCTATGTCAAGCTGGACCTACCCCGGGCCAACTTGCCCTCCACGACACTTTTCGGAACCAGACAGCAGTTCAGCGGAATCATTATTTACAAAGTCTCTGGGGGAAGCCACCTCCTTCTCTACAATAACAGGGCGAGAATGCGATGCAGTATCCGATTGACGGTGATTCATCATCACTAACCGGCCTAAACAGTCGGGCACCACAAGAATATGACGATATTGCTGCTAGCAGAGATGGTAAACACCAGAATACTGGCTATCAAAGCCATCAGGGGCGTTATTCACTTACTCAATCGCATCAGTCGGGCACGAAGTCTTCTATAGGATATCCACTTAAGAGCAGTGATCGGGTGCTATCAACAAAAGCAGGTGCTCCTAGAACGAAACTAGGCCGTAAGCCTAGAGCTATACTGAGATCTTACGACCACAATTCGCTTTGCCTGTCATAAGACTGAAAGGCCGCCTTTATTTCTCACGGTCCCCAGTCATTAACCCATATATCTCCAGAGATCATGGATCTTCCTGGTCAGTACAGCAGCTAGCCTGTCATTGACATCCACCAACAGTGTGGTCTAGGTCCATAGTTGTTTTGTTCTAACATCATTTTATCGCATTAGGAACGCTTACATATGAACCGGACCTAATGACGCGGAGCATGACCAGGATGTGCAAATTCTTCTCTTCCCATGTCTTCATCATACCGAAATCGAGCTTCTCAGGCACCATCAACCGCCATGATCCGCACTGCAGAATCCACCTGAAAATTGATCGATCGTCCATCGATGATCATGACTTTCACCAGCACTTTCCCCTCCAGTCCCTTTATGACTTTCGAAAACCCAGCCGTCCACTGATCAGCATCTCGAAAGTTGTCCCGCAGAACTCGCACATCAATAACAATCGCAACGCGAGAATGGTGGGTTAGTACACGTGCCAGACAGTCAAACCATTCCTCGATACTAGTGCCTTTGAAGTGACGCATCACTTCGGCGAGTACTAGATTCGTATATGATGCTTCCGGGCAGTAGCCTTTCTGTCGTAAAGACTGGATAGCTAGCTGGCGTATTGCGTCGCTTCCCCGAATCGTCGAGCGCCCATAAACTTCATCTGGCAATGGATTCAAAAGATGGAGAGTGGTGTAGCTTTTTGATGCAAGATGATCCACTACCTCAACGCCGAACTTTTCCAATCGTTCGACGGATTGAGACGTGCCAGAGATAACAAGGATTGCTGATTCGGAGTCCGAAGACCAGTCGACTACCTCCTTGTCACCCCAGATATCACTGGTGGAAGTCTTGTCTGAGATTCGGAGTTTGATCTGTTCTTTGACAAAGTCTTGATCGATATATATCCCGCTGTCGCTCAATGCCGGGATTTTCCAGATGAGGTAGTCAGGTCTCACGAGGTAGCAGCCAGGGAAACCTTGACTCCAGAACAAATCTGCCGCAATTGGAGGGGGATCGCTATATTCTGTGCTATTTTTAATCTAGTGCTACAGCCACGCATCAAAGGACTTACCTACCATCAATGAGCTCTTGTATCTCGCGGAGGCCATCCTGATAGGCTCCCAGGTCATTCTGTCGGCAAAGTTCAATAAATGCTTTGCACTCCGGCTCTTGGCCGGTTTTTGCTTCAAGTATAGACAACTTTCGAGCGATTTCACTCATAAGAGGTTTGAAAGACTCATCTGCGTGTCTTTGTCGATCCGCCTGGGTCTTAGGGAATAGACAGGGAGGGTTACTCTTGAGGTCAACCATATTTGCAGGATTCTGACGATAGACCAAGGTGATACTAAAAAGGAGAAAGAGGGATACTTAAATGCTATATGCTCAAATTTGCGATATGATGTTTAAGATCACGAGACTTACTGGCTTCCAGTCTAGTGCTGACAGTGAGATTTGCATCAGGCGATAAAAGCCCTGTCGGTAGGGCTGGGCGTTGGATCTTTTGTCTCTCATGGCCTGATTTTGCCGTTAATTAATGAGCCATGCTAGTAAAGTATCGCCCTTACTACAAGGGATTTCCACAGAGAATTGGAGCGAGCGGCGGTCGCCCAATTGTATACTACTCTACCCTGCGATCCATGCGACATGGTGAATCTTAGTATATCCACAAAGAATTTAAACATGACCGAAGTACCAACTCAGCCCGTGAGAGTTGTAAGCGATGCTGGTAGTGAACCCGTCTGCAAGTATGAATATGAGATGACTTTTTGATGTACATTAACCTATACTAATCCTAAGAATCCTGACGGATATCCCTGGGGCGCAGATCTCGCCAGAACCACTACCATAGTCTGGTCGCGAGCAACAGGAGCCAGAGTGGCCGCTCGTTCGTCTCGCTCCGCTGGTTTCGTGACCTTAGCCCAGGCCTCGAACGAAATCGAGCCTCTCTCGGCCGAATGATGATTCATCTTTATTTTCTCTTGTGGGATGTCTTCTCCAGCCACAACAATCTCAATGATAGGGTTTACAACACCTTCAATGACTTGGGAGCACTTTACAGTGCCCTTGATGGAAACACGAATGTAGCCGGGGGTATCAGCCGGCGACCCAATGCATTCAGACACTTGTAGAGCCGGTCGAGGAGCTCTCGCCACCTGCTTATCCTCCAGATCAAAAGTGTCACTCTTCAAAGGCGGTGTCTGTGACGGAAGTGTTCTCAGTCGAGTGTTGGTCTCGAAAGCGCTCGCCCACTTCAAGAGGTTGACATCACCACAAGACTTTCCAGCAAATGTCAAACCGATAGGCATCTTCTTATCCGCAATCTCACCCATAGGAACAGTGACTGACGGGATTCCCAGATGTCGCAACGCTCTGTTTCCGTGACTGTAGAGAACTCCGTTCTTCCAAGCATAGGCAGCGCTTGAAGGATCAACATCGGAATATTCGGCAGCGACGTCACCGGCGGCAGGAAAGATGAAAGCGTCGCAATTGAACTGATCCAAGTAATCATCGAGCAAACGTTTGCGTAGAACCTCAAGGGTATGTAACGCATCCCCCAAGCCGTTTGTCTCGTACATTTTCGTATCTTTGACATATTGTTCAAGCTTTCCCCAGTGGATAAGGTTGTTTTTGGGAAGGATGGCTAGTTCTGCTGGGCTTCGCATTGAGTCTCCGAAAATCTCGAACTCATCCACGGAAGCTATGTCAGGAATGCGAGCGTCTCCATTGGTACGTAAGAAATTCTCCCACCCATGAGCAACCAGTGGACCTCTCTCGGTCCACATCCAGTTCTCAGGAAGCCCTGTTACGCCTTCGGGTAAAAGGTTAGGGTGCTCAAAAGCTGTGACGGCTGGAAAGTCAGGGACGATGACAACTTCGGCGCCGAGGCTCTCAAGGTGTTTTCGCGCATCTTCCCATACGTTGATTACTCCCTGATCAACTGTAACAGGAGTAGCCCCTTCTGGAGCTTGGCCACCAATGTACATGGCAGGCACAGCGAATCGGAGTCCCCGAAGTGATGAAAAGTTGCCAATATCGCGGAAGATCCCAGGCGTTGGTGAACCTCCCCATGGCTTAGGAAGTTTAACAAAGGGTTGGTCGCGCCAGAAGTCTCCAGTTGTAGTCGGATCCTCAGCCGCGATGACTTCTAATAACGACAACAAATCCTTCATGGTTCTTGTGTGCGGTACGACGACATCGCAAGTTGGGTAAAGAGGCCAATTGCCTCGGATAGAAATCCACTCTCTTGATGGTGTGTAAGCCACGACCGCATTGTTTGATGCAGGAGATCGGCCAGAAGAAACAGTCTCCTCACCCATGCCAAAAGCGGCGAAAGATGTGGCGGTTGAAACAGCAGATCCGTTTGATGAACCTGACCAATATGCTGCTGCGAGGTACTTTGGGTTGTAGGGGCTTTCGGCACGACCGTAACAACCTCGTTGCATACCTCCATAGGCCATTGGAGGCATGTTGGTTCTGCCGATGAGCACGCCGCCTTCAGAACGGATAGCTTCGACAGTAAAAGCATCTTCTGTTGCGATCAAGTCCTTGAACGCAGGTGATCCGGCAGCTGCAGTCATACCCTTGACCTTGTAACTATCCTTGACAGTATAAGGAATGCCCTCCAATCGACGCAATTTACCAGACGCCCGAAGGTCGTCCGACTGAGCAGCTTCTTGGAAGACATTAGGGTTCAAAATCGGGATAGAGTTTAAGCTGACACCGCGGCAATCATATAGGGCGATACGACGCAGGTACTGAGCGACAAGATCTACACTTGTCAATGTACCAGAAGATAGTGCCGCTTGCAAGTCATCGATACTCGCCTCGACGAGATTGAATGAGGTCATGTTGACAGGGAAGCTTTGAAGGATGACTCGTGAATTGACCAATAATGGTGACTTCAAGATAGGAACGAGATCAATGGCTGTTTATCTCTAGTCTGTACGCCAAGTTGGGCGAATTTATTACAATCGCTGGCATCTCCGCCTGTCGGAGGCGAAGCGCCAATTCCCGTGGTGCGCGGATTTCCGTTCGAGATGTGGTGGGCACTACGAGAAAATCGTCATGTGGCAACTCCTTTTTCAGTGTCAAGGTGGACTACTTAGCAATTGAAACCCCCAAAAGTATTTTGCTTTGTTATTAATGGTTCAATTGTGTCCATATTGACTGACTTTCACACTTTCAATTGCACGTAAAACATAATGGCGTCTCAAGTTGTACAGCGCATCAGCGTCCGATGGTTGCCGGAGCCGGCCTATGAAGACACAGATACAATTGCACTCAATGTGGGAGGATACTTTATCGACCTCCGAGTTGAGAAGGAAACGAAAGCTATACAATGGAGTCGAGCTGGCGAACGGATTCTCTTGAAGGACGACCCTCGTACGTTTCTTCACTGCCGTTATTGAACCTCTGACCCAACACTGACCTTCTTTGGCAGCCACATATCGATGGACTCATATCATTGATTCACTCGACCTTACAGTACCGGACGAAGCATACTTCAACAAGTTACCGAACGGGGATGATATCGAGATCGGAAGCACACCGTGTCCCCATAAAGACGGCGCTGTAACGGATTACGAGGAAGTATGGCGAAATATCACTTCTCAGCCGCTGACTGCGTCGTCTTGGATTTTACAAAGCCAAGATGGAACGACCTTTGTTGGAAGGGTTGGTAACGTCTACCTGGCCATAAGGAAGGGTGCAGATGGTTCGTTCTCGGCACGGAGAGACACTGCAAAGTCGCTGAGTGATTCGTGGGAGAATCTATTCGAGTCTGATACTGCCAACATTCTACCAGGGGCGGATGATTCGATCAAGGCAGTGGAAGAGGCAGGGCAAGGCCTGGTCAAGGGAGGCAGCGTTCAAATAGGTGACAATCAGTTCGTAGTCAGAGCATATAAAACAGCATGAATGGTATGAGTTTTCTTCATATTGCTCAAAATTAAACAACAAGTATCCAGGTCAGCAGACTTCAACTTGAGCAGTAGGAAACATTCAGCGTCCAACTATCGTCAGAATCACACTGCGTTTCAACATATCTGGCATTGATCTAACCAGGATATTTGCCATGGTGATTCTATCCTACCTCCAGTCCGCCATTCAGTCAAGGTCTAGACCTACCCCAAAATCCCAAGGACCCTGGCCGGTCGCTAACCCCACAGTCTCTCCGAGCTGGAAATTCACAACGAGGCAATTCGCGAGCACCAAGTCTATTCATCACGATGATAAGAGCACTATGAATTGCCAGATATCATAATAGATAGAATCCAATTGATCGGGGAAACGACAGTAGATAAGGTCCAAACTCCGCCGATTTCCAACGAGTCATGAAGGTCTGGTTCGCCACCCCATGGGGGAAGACCCTGCCGACCCCGCCCTTTTCTGTGTGCGCGGAAATCAGCTAGCGTCGGAAATCCGCGAGACTGGGGGGACTGGGCTTGGAGCTAAGATAGAGATTATCTTGGCCAGAAGATTAGAGCAAACCATTGATAGCCTGGGGTAATGGCTCCAGCGATCCGTACACCCGGTACTACCATCCAATCTCGTTATCTGGGGTAACGTGCATGTCCAAGATCGTCGCATATAAGAGCGGCTGTCCTATCCTTCTGAGCACTGCACCTCTCTTCGACTCCTTCACAGACATCTACATACGCACAAAGTCTAAAATTTTGCAACATGAGCCTTTCTAATGCGAGCCCAGATACTGCCAAGAAGGACGCTAACATCGGACGAAATGTAGAAGCGGACGAGAAATCTATTCAGGTTATGCCTGAAGAAAACCGAGAAGTCTTTGATGCATCAGAATTCCGTGCTCTTGGATGGTAAGACGTCAATTCGTGGAGGTTTTCCATTCTGCTGACAATGGGGCGTTAGGGTCAAAACGACTATTATACTTATGAAGCTATGCTTTGCGACCGGCGTCCTCACGATTCCATCGGCTTTCAGTGTCGTCGGCTATGGCCCTGGTATTATTCTTCTGGTCTGCTGGGGTGCATTGACGACATGTGAGACATCACACCGATGATAAGGGACCAACAACTAACAAATTCATCGTAGACTATGCATACATCATGTATGCGTTCCGCATGAAGTATCCCGGAGTTCACAACATCGCCGATGCTGCAGCAGTAGTTGGCGGCCCAATCGCTCGTGAGATTGCGGGTGCACTGTTCCTTCTTACCTGGATGTAAGTCTCTTTACTCTGATGCAATGCTTTTCTTTTTCTAACATCTCTTAGCCTATCTTCTGGCTCCGGCTTCATTGGCCTAGCACAAGGCTTCAAGACCTTGGCCGATGGCAAAGTCTGCACTGTCGTCTGGACTATGGTCGCCGCCCTCTTAACTGCAGTAGCCGCAAGTATCCCAACTCTGGGCAAACTTGCTATCCTGACATGGATCGGATTTGCGTCCATCTTCACAGCTGTATTTGTGGTTGTGTAAGTTCATCACGAGCAATTCGGCTCGGCAACTTCTGCTGATAACATCCCCAGTGTCGGTGTCTCTCAAGTGGATCGGCCAGCAGCTGCCCCGCAGACTGGGCCTTTTGATATGGAGGTCATTTCTGTCGCTCATCCCGGATTTGTTGCCGGTCTTACTGCTGCTATCAATCTGTTTGGTAAGTAACGAGATGTAGCCCAACAGTAATGGGATGTACTAACTAGGAGTGAATATTCAGCTGGCTATGCTTCCACTCCCACCTTCATGCCCGTCATCGCAGAGATGAGAGTTCCAAGTTCATTCCCTCGAGCTTTGTTCTCCTCCCAAGCATTCCTCATGGCATGTTATATCTCCTTTGGTATGGTCGTATACTAGTGAGTCTCCATGGAATGGTATTTTCGGGATCAAATGCTAACAAGAAAACTAGCTTCTGTGGTCAATATGTTGCCAGCCCGTCATTGGGTAGCGCTGGCGGCACAGTTGAGAAGATTGCCTACGGTATTTCCATTCCAGGCTTCATCATGACCTCTACTCTTTGGGTCCACTTAGCGGCCAAATTCGTAGGTATCCCCGCTTATATTAATGGCATACTGGCTAACGAAAGGAAGCTTCTCGTGCGTATTCTACGCAATTCCGAACATCTCCAAAAGCACAGCATTATTCACTGGGTGACTTGGTTGTAAGTTTTCTGATTTCCTCTCCATCCAAAACCTCACTAACTAAGCTTGCAGTGGTTCGACTCTTGGTATCTCGGCAATTGCTTTCATTACTGCTGAGGCTATCCCTTTCTTCAGTTACTTGATCGGCTTGATTGCATCAGCTTGCTGTGCCCCGACATGTGTAAGTCTTGACCCTCCGTTCTCTTACAATTTTTGACTAATGACAATTAAACGACAGTTCATCTTCCCCGCTTTGATGGCGCTTTACATGGACCGGGGATTTCACCGGTCATCCAAGGCCAAGATGGCACTCTGTGGACTCCACATCTTCACACTACTCCTAGGAGCGTTCATTACTGTTTCTGGCACTTATACTAGTATTCAGAGTATCATTGACGCATATGCCGATGGTGTTGTTGGAGGGGCTTTTACATGTGCTTAGGCTTCAAGCGACTTGGACGGATGGGATTCGAGCATTTCGCTGCATGCGTACTCAGCTCCAATGGTGGGATACGGAATCGGTATATCAAACCATCAATTGATTCAGATTTGACTTCTATTATATTTTACAATGCCTTTTCTTGGTGTTTGAATTCGAACTTTACTACGAAACTGCATTAATACTGTGCATAAGTTATAGAGATGGCCTGTGAGTTTGTATGTATATGATTGTGCCTCCTCTTCCACACAAACTGTCAATTGTCTTAAACTTCATCAGACATCATTTTAAATGTATGCAGCACCTACTGTAATATCATGAATACCTCGCGAGTCAAGTCTTGATCCAAACTACCTACTGTACCTTATCTAGAGCTGGTCTAGAGTAGTCACGTGCCCAAGCCTGGATCCTCCTCCACTCAATAATTTAGCGCCTCACAATCTCAGCCTCTTCTTCTTCCTACACCAACCCAACATCTCATCGTCTACTTCAAAATCCCCAGACAACTACGAGACTGATGCCAAATACTTCACGCAATAAAAGACACAGGTCAACTCCTGCGTGCGCACGATGTTACAAGCTCAAACAAAACGTAGGTCTATCATCAACCGTTTCTCGGCACATTTACTTACGGCGGCTCGTTCAGTGTGACAGGGGTACTCCCAGATGTCTTCGATGCGTCACAGCGGGAGTCGATTGCGCCGCTATCAATCGACAGACCTCCCTCGAGATCCCAAGAAGGTAGCACAACTTTCGCACACGTTCACTAGGATAATAATAACTAACCGCTCAAAGCCCAGTCCAGTATCTTGAACAGCGCTTAGCTGAGCTTCAGAGGATTCACAACAACCAAGTCGATAATTGTGGAACTACAAGCGAAGCTGCTGGCATAGCACACCAGACCCATCAGAAGGTCATCGATATTGCAGCCGTGTCCATCTCACCTCATACGACGCCGAGCCTCATCAAGTCACATCCAGTCCTACAACATGGTGCCAAGTTATTCTACCCTTCCGAGCGCCCTCCACTCAAAATTCCTGTCCATGGCAACTACTACGACATGTATCCGAGGACAGCAGGACAAGAATATGCAGCCCAATTCAATCAGTTCAACGCCCAGAAAATTCCGCTAGAAGTGGCCAAGCGTTTATTTGCAGTTTACAAAGAGAACATCCTACCACGGTTCCCATCTTTCATGGAAGTGGACCTGGATCAACATTTCGACTTGTTCTACGGTGAACACGCTCAGCCGTCCAATACCACAATCTTCATCGTTACTCTGATCTTAGCTATCGGCTCGCTAACATCAAAGCGCCACGAATTTCGAAAGATCGCTGCCCTCACTGAAGCGTTGCACGCGGATGCAATGCGACATATTGACTTTTTGGGAGAGTCGTCCTTGACAACGCTACAATGCCTGTTGCTTCTTATTCAGTGTGCTTTACTACTTCCACACACCGCCAACCTTTGGTACCTGAGCGGTGAAGCCATGCGAATGGCTATAAGCCTCGGACTTCATGAAGAGCCTGATCCATCGACAGCCGCACATTCATCTTGCGCCGAGCTACGCCGAAGAGTCTTCTGGGCTGTAAGTGCATCCTCGTGCCCCACCTGAGTACTTCTGACAAAAATAGACATATGACTTGGAAAGATTAATAGCGATTTATAATGGCTGCCCAGTTGCTATAAGCGATGATCACATCACGACACGACTGCCTTTTGGTGCTGGGTGTCTACATGATACTCTAAATATCGAGACATTTCTTTCTAGAGTGTCACATGCATCTGAAGGAAAACAGTTCCTGATCCAGATCCGAATTTGCTTCATTCAGACTGAGATTCTATCAGTACAATTCTTTGATCAGCCGGTACCGAACGACAAGGATCACAACTCATGGGTTGCGGCAACCAAGGAATCCATACATGCTCTTCTGAAGTATGCTAACTCTGAAGGCATCACGTCACTACCTCTAATCTCAGCAGCGCATCAGTGTCAGATTTCGCTTCATCGGCCATGTTCAAGAAACATTGCAGTATCGGAATCTTTTCTGATAGAAGCCGTCACTGCATCCATTCAATTAATTGACCTATCAATTAAGACCATGTCAATAGGTGGTTTCATCTTGACTTTTGGCTTGGCCTGCAATTCTTTCCACGCGGGCGTGGTTTTGTTGTATGCTCTCAGAAATCACGCTTTGACTCTGCAACAGGCAGATCTTATCGACCAGTCGAATCATGCACTAGAACAGTTGTGTCAACTTCTCGTGAGTTTCTTGGGTCGGTAGATCGATTGTCGGCTTATAGATGTTTAGGAGCTGCTCTCTTCAAGATGGCCGGCGCTATCTGATACCGCGAAATACATCAGGGAACTTGTTGACACGAATCTGCGAAACCCGATCAACGATCTCGGCACTGAATACGACATGAGTGTCTTGGAAGAGCTCGACTTTCTAGTCACCCAGCGTCGGATCCATAGCATATACCATCGCAACTTACCGGTCCCAACCAAGCAGACCACCAGTATTCTTGAAGCACAGGCGATCAGCGAGATCAGTCCTGGTTTCTTGAATGACGACTCCTGGTGGGATGAGTTTATCGTCGATGATTTTGATATGTTTGCCAACCAAGACTCTGCTGCTGCGGGATTCTCTTTTGCGACTCCTTCGATGGACCCTCCCGTTGAAGAGACACAACTACCAACGAAGAAGAAGACGCCTAAGCGGAAGGGAACAGATCTAGATGAGATCTTGGAAGCTCTTCCATCTTGTAGTTCTTGTCGAGATCGGCGTATCAAATGTGATCGTCAACTTCCGGCATGTAGATATTGCAAACGTACAAATCGCGACTGTGCCTTCTTCGATCCCGTCCTGTCGGAGAATGTCTCTTTTGGGTAAGTTCTCCTCGCGTCAAAGCTTCAAGGGAGTACTGTACTAAATCAGGTTGCCAGGCAGATACACTGTCTAGTCGAGAGCATTAACAAACTTGCGGCTCAAGGTAGCCCAAATCTAGTCGTGTCTCGTCGATCACCTTCACTTGCAGCTAATACTCAGAACACTGTACTTGTGCCTTCTGGAACCGCTACTCATAGTCAACAGGACGATGAAGCCCTGTCAACTCATACCAGTGTTTCTTTCTTCGGTCCATGGACTTTACCGAGCAATCTAAGGGATTTATTGCAGCACCTGTCAGATCATCATGTTCCAGAAGTTCTCAAACTAGCTGGAAGCATTCGTCGTCGCCTCGACTTCGGCATCCAAAGTCCGCATGTGGAGTTACCATCACCATCCACCACCTTAAACTTGCTCCATGTCTTTTCCACATCTGCACATTCTTTCTTTCCGATTCTAGATGAAACCACACTCCAAGTGATGGTATCAAGCGCCCACAGCATGGATTCCTTCCTCGGACAGGATAACCATGGAATCTTGTATCTTGTTCTCGCCATTGCTTCTTCTGTTGCTAAGAGGAGCGAACCGACATTGGCTTGTTGGGCGCGTTCATTCTTCAACAAGGCGATAGAGAAAGCCACAGTTGCCTCTGACCACTCCAGGTCTGACAATGTTGCCCTGTTTCAAAGGACACTTCTAATATGCGTCTACCTCTTGTTGAACCCAGACGCAGGAGATATCTGGCGACACCTTGGATTTGCTATCCGCCTGTTTCTGGACCTGTCCCATCGCCCATCCGAAGATGAAGTCGAGGATTACCAATTATTTTGCGTGCTGACTAGGACTATGTATTGCCTCGAGAGGTGAGTTTCTTAAATCAGTTATCCACTTCCGAGCTAAGATGTCGTAGTCAAGTGTCGGTTGCATATGGCAGACCAAGTCTTCTTGTTTTCGGTGACAGTCTTCGTCAAGTAAGTGCCTCACAAAGATTCCCAACGACTATGACTAAGAGCCAATGTAGGAACTAGGACAAAAGAACGCCAATACTATTCAAGAGGATATCTCTATCTATTTCTACCTCATCTCATTCCACAAAATGAAGATCCACAGTGCCTTGCTCAAGAGAGGCTCTGAAAGCGACGATCCAGACCCGTCTCAACTTGAGGAGTATAAGAAAGATATTGAAGAATGGTTTGTACGCTGGAAGGGGCTCGTCATACTCCTGGCCGAGACCCAATACACGCATCAACTCTTATCATGGGGCGAACTCAACTACTACCATGCCCTGTTCATGATTTCTATGTTATGGCCTACTAGTGGGCAAGTACGCAGCTTATGCAATGACATTTTGAGGGCCGCAACTAACATGACACGTCAACAATTATTCTTCGGTCACTTAGTTCAGGGTGACAGCCAGGCCAATACCCATTTTATCTTCCCAATGAACTGGACAGTGGGCCATCTCATTGCTCAGGTCGGACTCCAACTTGTCAGTCAATATACAAAGGGTTCCAGTCTGAATCCTGAAGAATCTCAGACAGTAGTACGGTGTCTTTCACTTTTGTCATCAGTTGAAACAGACCCAAACAACCTCTTGACTGGTCAAGCGATGTTACTAGAGGACTTGTACGAGATGAAAGTTACTACAAGGTGAAATTCGCCTAGAGCTTTATTACGTATTTTCCTTGTAACTGACGATTCGTTAGCTAAATTCGGCAAATCAAACGCAACGGGGCATGTTACCTGGCCCTTTGACATCAACTCCATCAACTGTTCCACTTCTTTCAACTCTGCCCATCGAACGTTAGGTACCACAACTCGACGCTTGACGAACTCCAGTGCCTCCAAGATATCAGACCGAGTTCCGACCGACGAGCCAATTATCTTCCATCCCTTTTGGATCATCCAAAGCGGGTGAAAATGAACCTTTGCCTCTTCTGGGAGGATTGAGATACACATTAAAGTTCCAAACGGACCCAGCATCTCGAAAGCCTGTTGGTATGCTGCGGCTGATGTGGCTGCCAGTACAACAGCTTTTACCCCCTTGTCTCCGGTGATCTTGTTCACCTCATCACTCGGACTAGCCTTTGCGATGTCGATAAAGTGTTCGGCGCCATGGGCTTTGCAATTCGCTTCCCTTTCTTCCCCAGTGTCCACAGCAATTACTCTGTAACCCATGGCATGAGCAAAAGCAACAGCTAGAGAACCGACTCCGCCGCCTGCGCCGGAAATAACAATCCATTGTCCAGGCGTGAGGTAACAACTTTTGATGGCTTTATAAGCAGTGACACCACTGCACAGGATTGGTGCAATCTCCTCATCCGGTATATCATCAAAGTCTTTAGGTATCCGGGCGAGATACCGCAGCGGAACCAATGTGTACTGAGCAAATGTGCCGTCGTAAGCCTTTCCTGAATGGAGAGCTTTCTCGCACCTAGTTTCGCCTTCGTAGACGAGATCGGTACAAAATCCACATGAACCACAAATATCTCGGGTCCAAGCTACTCCGACACGTTGATCGATCTCTACGGTTGAATCGAGAGCTTTGACGTTGGCGCCAAGGGCAGCGATGCGACCAACGCCTTCATGTCCTAGGATGGAGCCGACTGGGCCCATATGTCCTACAGCCATGGCATAGTCGGAGCCGCAGATACCAGTTAGAGAGAGTCGAACAAGGACTTCATTGGGTCCAGGGACTGGCTGGGGGATGTCACGGATGGCGAATGTAGGCTTCGTTCCAGCCTTTTGAGGCGACTGTCGCGCGGCATTAGCAAGATGTTTTCATAGTCGGAGCGTGATTACAGACTGTCAGCACTGCAACTCGATTCATGGCAATTATTATTGTGTGAGATCGAAAGTTATACAAGATTTGCAGGGAACATGCTCGCGTATTTCGGGCTCTCGAGGTCTTTTTATACACTGCTACTAACTCAATGATTGGATGTGAACTTGCACGGAGAACACATTGGACTAAAATTACTCGGCTATCTGATCTCAATTGGCTATTAGCAGCGCATATCTCCGTTCACTGCGCATCTCCGATAACGATATTGTCGGCATCTCGGAGTGCATTTACACACGGATATCCGCTAGCGTCGGAATTGAGCGCGAAGGCAATGGAGAGGGACAATGGCTGCTGGCCTGGTAGAAGACCTACTTATATATCCTCAGCAATAACACTGATCTATGTAGGAATCACGATAAATGAAATTTGGTTACCAAAGCCCATGCGAGCGCAAGTGGCGGCTGGGACCCTTCATTCACTTTGGCAAAGGTGCATAATACAGTCCACATTTTTAATGTCTGCAATGTTCAGAAAGCTAATAATACATGGAAATCAATTTCAGGCCTTCCACCTATTGTGGGCCTCCGTCCTGCACCGTCGGGTGTTTGACATGCTATATGTCAAAGCCTACTCGAGTGATTACAGAACGCAGATGGTGAGTGTTGAAACGTCGCTCTACAAGACGAGACCAAGAGCCAGAACTCCACCTACAATACCTGCCATTAACGGTGCTTTGAGACCGCTAACACCATTGTCACTGTCGCCAGTCGCCTTGGCTTGTCCAGCACTGGCGCTCGTGGCATCTGTTCCCTCCTCGCCAGATGTTGTATCGCTGGTAGCCGTAGCCATGGTACTATCGGCAGTAGAGGACGGCTTGGCATCTCCGTTAGAATCGCCGCCCAAATATTTAGAGCTCGCGCTCTCGATAAGCGCAGTGTAATCGGATGCCGAGACAGGGATCTTAGTCGCGCAAGACACGGGTGTGACCGTCGCAGTAGAAGCGCAGAGAGGCCATCCCTTGCATGTGCTGAGGTTGCCGCCAACGCAGCAGAAGCCATCGTTGTTGTTGCCAGTGATAGAGAGAATGCCAGGGCACTTAGTGCCTATATTTCCGCTTCCATCAGCGGATATAGTTGAACCGCCGATGACAATTTGGGCCGAAGCCTGGCCGAGGAGGGCCAAGAAGGCCGCAGTTTGGGGAATTGATCGTAGAGGAAGCATGTTGGAAATATTGCTGCGAGTGGGTATTAAAGGATGTAAGATGAATCCGAGTCAAGGGGATGAGGATTTATGAGATAGAAAGATTGGAACTGTTCATCCTCAATGTGAGTTACTCCATTTTATAGTTGAGTTGAAAGGAAGCAGATCAAGCAAAAGTTCCTATCACCCGCCTCTCTCCACCTCAATGGACACTTTCCATGAAGCTGTAGATCGCATCTAGCGAACAGCAAGGCTTGCTCGCATTGAAATGCCAAAATAGGCTAGAGCTTTGGTCCCTTGATAATTGACGCAGGTGGCAGTGGGAAGATCAAAGTTCCCCACAGACCGAAGAAGCGAGCTAGTCTGAAAAGCAACAAGGGCTTATTCAAGCATCGCCCGCAATGTTGATTGAGATTCTGCCTGCCAGACGTAAAAGGTAATTAAGCAGGCAGCCCTTGCTCAAATCCTCCCTTTCGGTAGCTTATAGATCCACGGATAACGGGTTATCCGGCTGGTTAGGGCGCAGGTGGGTGAGTAAATAATCGGCACTCTGCCTAACTTTAGGATGAGTTGCTATAATAATTAAAGCATATTTTAGGCTAAAAATATCCTAAAGTGCTTAAATTATTTTGTCTCTTCTTACCTAAAGTTAGGCAGAGTGCCGATTATCCAGTTGGTGCCACTTGCGAGGTCCCACGATGAAACCTTACCTAATTGAGTGTTTCAAAACACAGCCCCTGTCGTGAAACAACAGTCAGCATTCCGGATCCTTAGTAGCTGAGTTTTGTATGCACTTATGCCGTACGTCATGAAGGTTACTTGACAACCGAGGCTCAATGGCATCAGGGTGGCATTTTCATTACTCAGGTTGATGTGACAGAATTCAAGGTCGGACAAGTTGATCAGTATCTATATCTGAATAAGTATGGCTCCATCGATGACAATCTCGGCACCTGTCCGCAATAGGATATCCGCGAGTGGCACTGAACTCTCCTCTCCTGCGCTACGTAGACTGAGAATCATCCGGTTTGTCAGCCGTACAGTATTATGATAATAAATTTTTGTGGCGTGTAGCATTAAACGCTGGGCGACACAAAAGCTGGTTGAAAGCTTTGTTGTACCGAGATTTGAGCTGTAAATTTTAATTCTGTGCTTTTCATGATGTCATCTTGATAATGCAGGGGGCTGGGACGATATGTCACGAAGCCGGATTAAGGATGTTCCGCCATTCTGTAAAGGGAACAAGCGGGATTGAGCTCACCACCCCAAATCATAAAATTAAGAATTATCCGCCACAGCACTTTACAAATATAATATACCACTTTGACATTAAATCTACCATAGAGCGTATTATATTTAATGTAAACAGTAATTGTAGTACTTGGTCAACCAGGCTTAGTTACTGTACTTCTTTTCTTTTATGAATTAATTTGTTGGTTCTGCTCTATAGGGTAGCTTCAGGATCTGTGACTAATCTCGCAAGAAAGTTAGACCGTTTCTCCGGCTACAGCTCCATCTACCACCCCCGATCCAGCTTAGCCTCGCACTGAATTTCTTATGATACTTAATGCGGCTAATCTCGCATCAAGCATCACCCTCTAGACTTCATGAAGTTAGGCTCGCGTTGAGGCGCAAGTATGATTGGCTATAGCTTTGGCAGCCCAGTTCTTGTCACAACCTCACTACCCGTCCAAAGTTCCAACCGTGGCGGTGACAGGATGGAGAAGCTCAACAATGTTCACCTATCTGTATACCAATCGCGAGAAGGATGACGTGGGCATGTCTCCAAATATGGTTGCTCAGAGCCAGTGTCCTAAATGCGAGATGAGACCCTAATTGATCGGCAGAACCGAGCTGCTACTGATGGCGAAGCATAGACTTACATGAGGTTCATAGGCAGCATGAAACTATATATAAGAACATGAAGACCTTTGAATGCTTTTATCTACATACTTCCCATAGCAATTCCAGGGATTCTACAACATTATGCGTCTGCTTTCTACACTTGTGTTTACCCAACTAGGGTTTGCCCTTGGCACTCGTCGAGATTCCGACAAGTCATCCTGCGAGAAGATTCAAGATGTCATCAAGAAAAGCCGCGCAGCACATGACACTTCAACTCCCTTCGTTCCGGCAACACTTGCAGTCGACTGCTTACAATCGATGCCATATGACGCCGAGCTTGGACAGAGCTTCATTACGGAGTTGACCAAGTACATCCAATTCCAATCCACCCTCGAAGCCCTGACCGACCCTCCCGATACGTACATGTCTAAGCCTGTCGATATCCTAGCTGGACTGAAGAACATTTCGGACACAGACTTTGGCAGTCACTACGACTTTGACCGTGCTATCAGCACGCTCATCTACAGCGCCCACGATGCTCATCTTCATGTGGGACTCTGTTCACAGCAGATCTTCAACTTTGGTCTTCCAGTCGCAGGTTTTGTCTCTGTTTCCGAAGATGGTTACGAGTCTCCAGCTGTGTACTTCGCGGCCGATTTGGACGCTCGTAACGATGGACAAGTTATCTCATCCATCACCAAGGTCAACGGGAAAGATGCTGAAGACTTTCTCAACGAATTCGCTGCCCTTCTAGATAGCCAGGATCCGGACGCTAGCTGGAACCGCCTTTTCTACTCTTTCGCCGTCGCTGCATCTGCGGATAGTAGTAGCAAACCTAGACGTTTAGCAGCGAGCGCGGATCTATGTGATTTCTGCTCTATAACATCCCTTTAAGAGACGCCAGCTTCTATAATAATAAAGAATATAGTTTTTTTTTTTTTTTTTATCTCGGCGGTATTATAACCTAATACCTATATAATTGCCTTTTAAGCTATAGCGTAGCAAAGTTAGTATTATATATAACTTTTTTTTTTAAATATAAAAGCCTGTTTTTCCTCCCTTAAGATAATCTAGCTTAATAATAATACTTATAAGAAAACTAAAATAGCCGCACTAATATAAACTATTATTAATAACTAAGGTTACTAATAAGCCTTTACTTATATTTATAGCTTCTCTCTAATATATAATAACTTCTTACCTCTTATTAAAAATAATATTAAAAAGTAAGCTAGCTATAAGAATATTTAATATAAGGCTAATATTTTTTAATTTAATCTTAACTTAAATAACTTAAATAACTTAAATTATATAATATTAATACTTTTTAGTTATAATATTTTTTTTATTATCTTAAAAAACTAATATAATTATAAAGAAATTAAGAAATTTGCCTAATATAAAAAAAAGTAGCTAAAAAAGCTAATAATAAAGCCT